>JZKD02S0271462.1:0-20576 GCA_000966675.3 Picea glauca
CCACCAAGGCCACTTATGGGAATACCTATTGAAGCTACAAAACATCAACACTCCCTCTTAGCGAGGGAGATATTCCATTCTCCATCATCTGGAAGTATCTCTATCTCCCACACTGGAAGTAGCTCTGCCTCCTGCACTAGATTTGCTACCACAACTACACTCCAATCCTCTTGATTGGTTGCTTCCTCTATCACCAAAATAAATCATGTAGTATGGCATGGTTCCTCTTGGGAAGACACATGCTTCTAGAAGCCTCCCTCTTTTGAGCCTCCTGCCTGAATTCCTCAATCCATGACATCTTCCTAATAGTACTGGAAGACTCCTCTCTTCTATATGAACTTGAAGGTTGACTCCCTCTGAACCACTAACTCTCCCTCTGACCCTGCTAACTCCCTCTGAAGTTAGGCTCCCTCTGATTCTGTAAAGCTTTCGAAGCTATCTTCTCCTTGACCTCTATCACTCTGTTACTACTGGCCATATCTCACATAGGTTGGCCCTTCAACTTATATGTGTTTCTTTGTCTAACTCCAATAACCACTATTTATTTGAGGCTATATCCTCTGGGCATGAATAACACTTGTCCACCCCGGAACAAAACATCATAGCCCTTCTCCTCAATCGTTGAGACTGAGAGCACACTTCTCCTAAGTTCTGGCACCCATAGCACATTTTTCACCCTCAACACATCGCCTAACTCCAACTAGAATCATATTGTTCCAATTCCCTACACTACATGCTTGGTCCCACCAATCTTCATGCACATGTCTGAGTCAGTCTATGCGAAGCTCTCAAACAACTCTCATTCTCTTGTCATATGACATGAGGCTCCACTATCCACCAACCAAGTCCCATAACCAGAGATTGTACTAGAAAGGGTGGAGACCAATAAGAACTCCCTTTGAAGCCTATTTTCAACATCATCAACCTTTGTTGTTGATGCAGGCTTCCTTCCCTCTCTCCTTCATTATGGACACTGTGAGGCATAATGACCATACTCGTGACAAGCAAAACACTTGACCTTGATAAGGTTCTTCTTTATCCTCGGTTCTGGAGATACCTCTCTCCCTAGAGAACCAACGTTTCTTCTCTTCATGGTATGAAAAGCCAAGGCTTGGTTCTCATCACTACTGACTTTCTGCTTGTCAGTCCTGGACTCTAACCAACCCTCCTCCTGGATGCAATTAGTCCATAGTCCGTCAAAATCTGGCAACTTTTCTTATGCACAAATCCCCTGCACAAATGGTTCCAAAGACTCGGGAAGACCACTCAATCCCACATTCACTAACTCAAAATCATCAACCGCCTCACCAATAGTTACAAGTTGATCACAAATCTAAGTGATCATCATGAGGTAGCTAACACATGTGTTTGAACTGGACATCTCAGCACCTTGGAGTTGGTGCTTCAAAATAATTTTTCAGCGTGCATTCCCACTTTGGTACAAGCCCACCAAAGCATCATACATCTCTTTAGTTGTCTTCTTCTAAAAAATGTGAGGAATCAGATGATCCTTTACGGAGTCCAACAATATCCACTTGGCCTTCACTTCCTTCTTCTTATGAGCTACCAATTCCTGCGGATCAACAAGACTTGGAACACCACCCTCAACACACTCTTTGAGGTCATTCCCACTTACAAATATGTTGCATACCCGTTGTACGACTTGTTGACATTGGATGTACAACTGTTGATGCCAACCATACGGATCTGTTAAACTTCCTAGAAATTCGCACATGTGGCTTGAAACTCTCCCACACGTGCGGTTTTATTGTCCTAGTCATAAATGTGACTATATGAACCTGTTTCGTACCACACATGCGGTTGTACGAACTGTTCTTCCACACATGCAGACTGCTCAATTCCCTCAGACGTGTAACATTTCTCTCTCTTCCTCCTGTTCACATGTGCAACCTATCCTCCCACATGCAACTGTCATTCTAGGATGAAAAACCAAATAGAAAGAATGTCCAATAACCCTAGGCCAAATTTGTCAAAGTGCAGATTTTTCCTTGTTGAAATCACCAAGCCTCCTAGCACAAGTGCTCACTCACTTATGCTAACTCCATAATGTCACAATGAGATTGTCACATTCTATCCTCTCCTTTGATAAGAGTCCAAAGTGAGCTTAGAATCCCTTAGCTTACTCTAAGGAGCCCTACACTAAAACCAACATTAAATTAGAATAATGTATTCACACATGTGGGTGTGAAACCCCAACACAAGCCCCCAAATCCCATCAACAAAACCATGAATCCCAAAGCTCCAATCCAAGGGGGTTTTCACCAAACGAAAATTCAAATGTGGTGCCAACGAAGATTCCCACATGCCCGACAGCAAGGCCACTTGTGGGAATACCTCTTGAAGCTACAAAACATCAACAATAGAGCCACCTGGAACTCACGACCAACTTTTCTTCTATTCTTGGCACTACATCCCAAACATCATTCTCACAATGGAAGTGTACTCCTCCACCATGGAATCCCACCATACTCATTGTTTTGTTGCCTCTTGAAAAATGGAAGGCTCAGAATATAGAAAGTTGCTCATCAATTCCATATAGTCTGGAAACTTCTTCAGAGGTTTTCTCTCTCTGAATTTGTTTCTAGGAGTCTCAACATGCTCCCAAGAATCCCTCAATGTATGACTGAACCATCAATCTCTCCTAACATAAGTGGAAGCGACACCTATCTCCCCTTATTCACATGAAGGTTGTTGTATTAACTTGGAAATCACTGGTGACCCTGGATCAACCTTCAAAGCTTCCTACTCCTCATCCTCTGCCACTGGAGTAGGCTCAAAAGACTTATTGGATGCAAAATATTCCTCAAAATTTACATCGTTTCCTCCTCTGCTCCGAAATATATACTCTATAATCCTTTTAAATCTCACCATAACCCACAAACAAACCCTTCATGCTAGAGGGATCTAACTTGGTCATCTTCTTCATTAGTACATGGATATAAATCGAACAACCAAAGATGTGAAAATTACTCACCTATGGATTCACACAAGTGAATTCCTCCTCTAAGGTTTTTTCCTCCAAGATATTATGAGGACATAAGTTCTAAATCTAGAGTATTGTGTTACGTGCCTCTACCCAAAGAAACATGGGCAAGTCCTAGTCATGTATCATGGCCTTAGAAACCCCTATGATGGACCGATTCTTCCACTCTACAACCCCATTCTGTTGTGGGTTGTACATAACTATCAAATCCCTCTTGATTCTTTCATCCTTGCAAAAACCCTCAAACTCCTTAGAGGTATACTCTACCCTATTGTCCGATCTCAAGAATTACCTGCCTTGTTTTCAACCAGAGCTTTAAACTCTTAAAACCTGCTAAAGACCTCGTCCTTGGTCTTTAAGAAGTATATCCAAGTCTTGCAAGAAAAGTCATCAATACATGAAGCATAATACATGCTTCATGTTATTGACGCTGTTGACATCGGTCCACAAACATCCAATTGTACTAAGCATAGAATCCCCTTAGACCTATGCTCGCTACTTGGGAAAACAACCTTGGCATGTTTTCCAAACGTGCATCCTCTACATACACCGTGCCACTCAAAATTGAATTATGGAAGACATGTGACTATTTCCTTCAGAATAGGTGATGCCCTGTGATGTAGATGTCCCATCCTGTTGTGCCACAACTCACACAAGTTGTCACTGTTGTGCACCAAGGTTCAAACAGGTTCACCCTGCAACCTCTACAAGTTACCTTCTCTAACCCCTATTACCTAAGATGTATATGGGACAAATTACTTCGGTCTAATGAGGATTTGTTGGTTCTTGAACTCCACTACAAAGCCCTTATCTTCATAACCAAAACTGAAAGAAAATACTTCCCGAGACCTAGTACAACGAAGACATCATCAAAATCTAAATAAGTACTTGACTCAACCTGGAAGGGAATAGTACCAACTCATGCTATTAGGTACTTGACATCATCACCAAGCTCAACTTGTACTCCTGAGTCCTGATTCTTAGGACTAGAAAACCATTATCAGGCTGATGGCATGTGTCAAGATGCCCCATTGTAAACATACCATGCATTCCTCGAAATCATGTTAGTAGAAAGTAAAGATACCAACAATAAATCCTTCTCGAACTTATCAATAAACTCGTTCATCTGAGTTTCTACAAAGGTTGCTACCTGCTTATTATTGATTTTTCTATATGAGATGATATTGTATATTCGATATATTATTACAATGATGAGTGTTCCATATATAGAGAACATATGGTGACCATCCATGAAACGATGTGTCCCTTGGATAATCAATAACTATTTATTATTATTATTATTACTTATTATATATATTATTTAATAATCAATAATTATATTATTAATTATTAATCTAGGAGAATGTCTTCCCAATGTTGTCCAAACATCAACACTTATGTCGCTACTTCCCTTTGCCCTTCTTATTATATGGACATTGTGATGCATGATGATCGTGCTTATGATGACTTAAGCACTTTATTTTACTCAAGTACTTCTTTCCTAGTTTTGAGGTTGACTCCTCACTCTTTCCCTTACCCTTGTTGGGTACTTTACCTCTACCCTTATTTTAATGACCAAATAGAGTTAGGTTCTCTTCACCATCCTTCTTGTCGGCCTTTAACTCCATCCAAGTATCATCTTGGATACAGTCATCCCAAATCCTCTCAAAGTCAGTGTTATCCCTAAATTTGTTCCTGATTACTAAGGGGCAAGCTAGGGCACCTCGGTTATTGCAATGGTTTATATTTGTAAATCAAATTGAATTTGTAGATTGGTTTGTGGATCAGGTAGTGGATAGTTTGGACAACAATTGATCAAGTTACACTTTTAATTAAGTTTCCACAACATCAACTTAGTCAAATGAAATCACTTTGAATAGCTAGATGAATAAAGTAAAAGGTTGATGAAATATAAATTACAAGTTACAATCTGTTTACTTGTAAAGAAGAAATTTCAAATTCCCAAATAAAATTCAGAAACCAGAAATGATCATTTTAAATACAAATCATGAAAAGATGAATTTAAAAACAAAATATTTAATTGAAATTCAAAACATAACACGATACACCATTGCTTTGCAAAATTTTCAAATGCTTCAAAATAAGACAAAAGAAATAAAGACATAAAAAAAGATAGTCTAACCATTAGAATGTTTTTCAATTGAGTGTAAAAATGTTGCAAATTGCAACTTTACAATTTTGATCAATATGTTCCTTGAATGCCACAAAATATGAACCCTTACTCTATCATATAATCCCCTTTTTATACAAAGAGTAGGTTTCCAACTGGATCCGAGATACTAAAACCTAGTTATAGTTTAGATCTTGATTCGATATATATGGCTACCACTACTGATTAAATTTAATGTGAAAACAACATAATCTTGGATCTTAGGGAAAATATCTTCTACCATAACTCCTAAGATATCATTGACCCTTACACATAGGATCTACAACAATTGTTCCAAAACTTATACAATAAAGACTAGACCTTCAAACTCGTACTAAATCACTATCATCATGATGTTGAACCTGCTTGCAAAAGAGATCTTCAACTTCCTAAATTTTCTTATCATTCTGTTACAAAAATGAGAGCTACAAAATCATTATATTGGAGGCACAAACCCAATAATTAAATATGACATGTGTATTGGTAAAACATGAAGTCCTTTCATCCCTGAGTAGAGGTTTTCCCTTTAGAATTTTCTTGCTGCAATTTGGTTTTAAGCACAACATTACTCCAACACAATTTGATGTTCATTTTTATGACTTTCTTTAATAATTCACGCTAATTTTTGTGCTTTTCTTTCAACTTTTGGACTTTTTCCTGCAACTTAGCATTCCATATCTCAAGTGTTCAATTCTTCTTCTTCAACTCTTTTATAGCTATCTAAAATTCTTCAGTCTTATGTTTTTCTAGTACATCCTTTGTTTCAACCATGTGTTCATTTTGGTCATCTTCTGATGTAGGCTTGTTTAAATCAATTGAGAGTTTGGGTTTCTTAAGCCTTGTTCCATACTTATGTCCCTTTGAATATGTTTATTTAGTTACAATGTCCTTTTTCACAGGTTTAGATAAGCTAGTTGTTTCTTCTTTATAGGATTCAAACAATTCTTGGATCTCTGGACTGTAAGTGAGATCTTCTTCTGTTCCATCATTTGATTGAGAAGATTCAACTTTATCCGCTGGTTGTTGTTGTTTTTCCTTCCTATTTTTCCTTATTGGAATTTCCATTAAGGTCTTAATTGCCAACCTTTATTTCTTGGTAATCTCAGGGGTCTTTTCTGCGATGTCATCATCTATGATAATCTGTTTTTCTTCCTTTAGAGATGGTTTGAAAATATCCTTAGAATTCAGCCTCAACTTATTTGTAGGTCGAGTTTTGGGTTTGCTAGGGTAGCTTACACATTGTTTTCCTTTGTTCCTTTTTCTCTGTCTTACCTTAGGATATTTCTCAAGTAGTATATCATGAATTTCTAATCCGAGCTCTGTTTTTATCCTATGAATTTCCTATGTCATTTGTCTAGTCCTCCTCTTGGTATACACCCTGTCAATTCCCACAAACTCGTTTTTTGATGCAGATGATTCAAATTTTTGCTTAGTTGATTCTTCTTGCTGTAAAGCGATCTTTCTCTTGCTCGATCTGGTTTCTATCATTATAGGGGAAGATTCTTCTTGTACCTTTGTTGTACTCTTTGATGTGCTGCCCTTTCTTGTTAAAACCCTAGTTTTCTTGTCAGGAGTTGTTTTTTGTATTTTTGAAACCTGTTCTTCAAACCCTAAAGAAGACAATAGTTGTTTCCGAGACACTTGAAATTCACTTAATGCATACATAACCATAATTTTGATTAAACTTTGATGAAATAATATTTTATGAGCAGTTTGAGGATGACTCTATATCCTCTTTTCCAATTTTGTCAAGATTTTTAACAAATAAAAGGGAAGATTCATTTCCATATCACCATTTAAATGCATTAGAAAAAACATGTGGTAGAAATGATGGTAGAAAACTTACCTTCACAGGTTATGTATTTTTGGATCACTTCTAAGACACTTTTCCATTCTGCGTTCAACCATTGATTTGGAATTCCTTGACTCCAATCTAGATTTTGGTGTTTTGCCACTAAAAATTGATTGCACAGGTCTGCAGGGAGTCTGCTCTTATTCCACCATATTTCACCCTTTACAAGTAAAAGACATGCTACTGCAGTTGAATGCTCAGTGACATGAATGATCACATCTCCAACCTGAGTCTGAAATCCATCGAAATTTATATAAAAAAACAACGAAATTTCTTCATGGTGCCCCTGAAAAGTGCAACAAAACTTAAACCATTCTCGTTGGATGAATTTCTCCATAATTTCTAGGAAAGCTTGTAAAAATTCAATTCCCTCAGGTTCAAATCTAAGAACTTGACCACCTTTCTTGTGCTAACCACGAGCTATGTTATACCTATTAGAATTAGGGTTTCCCCTTATTCAGTCATTTAAAATTACCTGCAAAAAACAACTAACACATAAGGGTTTTCGTTGCAAGTGGAGTTAAGCTGTATTTCCCCTTATTTCAGAATTCTGTAAAAACAAAATTAAATCATAATTTTGCATATTTCTAATTCGTGTCCCAACACCTGGGTTTGATGGGAGTACGAAGATATTTGGATTCGGGTTCATTAAATCATGCAAAGGGATAGAAAAATGATTTAGATCTGACATAATTTAATATCATAATTGTTTGCATGATCTCCTGCATGATTTCGAAGCAATTAGCATGATATTTTGTTTTGAAGCACACTTGAAATAATGATTTCTCCATGTGCCACAAGAACAAAAACATTCTTGTAGCGTCCTTGTTTATTCTTTATCCTTTGGAAATTGAGATTTTTATTGGAAATATGAATAATAGATCGGATATGACACATACTATCTATGCAAAAATGTCAACATTATCCTATAAGAAGAAAATGAAAATGGACTTAACAAAAAATAAATCACACCAAAATGAAAAAGTAAAGTATTAAAAAGGTGCAACCAACAAAGGAAAATAGGCTCAAAATAGGTTTTGACAAAATAGGATTAATTTTAAGAATAAGAATGGTAGTAGTATTCTTAGGGAATAACACTGGCTCCATCTGGGGATATTGTTCTCCTTGTGAGACATTAAGTACTACAAACCAATGCATTCTTTTTCAATTCTATCACTAAAACTTGTGACCTTCACCCTATTCTTTTCTTATATGTTATGCCCTCTATCTTATTATTGATCATCCATTATGCATTATGAAATACCAAACTATAAGAAGTTAAATTGTAGACTAGTGTCTCCATTGGGCTATGGAGTCTTATTTGATATGCTAAACACACCAAAATAAATCAATATGTACAAGCTAAATTAATCCTAGCTCTTCAAGTAAAATAATGTTTCAAAAAATGCCCATTGATTGGGCCTCCAAATATCTCACTGTCATTCAAATTCTGTAAAACAAAAGTGTTGTTGTTCAGAATTTTGGCTATTTTATATGGGCCAAACCATAAATTGTCAACCATACCATGTTTTGGCTTCTCTTTCCTTCTAGCATCCCATCTCATAATAAGGTACCCTGTTTGAAAACTATCCTTCTTAGTTTTCTTGTCAAATTTTGTTTTAACCTTACTCTGATAAGCCTAAGATTTTTCATTTAACATTTCTCTCTTTTGTTGAACCTCAATGATTTGAAAATTCCTCCTCTCAATATCATTAGGTTCTTCCAATTCTTCTTGTAGGAATTTTGTACAGGAAAACCAAGTTGGGTTGGCAAAATAACATTTGTCCCATAGACTAACTAGAAAGGAGAAGTGCCAATTGACTTTTTGGTACTAACCGTGTCATCCCATAAAGCATATTTCAATTTAGAATTCCATCCCTTTTTGTTATTTTCCAACAATTGTTTGATAATTCTGATCAGTATTTTGTTGGAGGATTCTACCAATCCGTTACCCTATATATAATATGGAGTAAAATGTGCCAGAGTAACATTATATTTTTCAAATAATTCAATCATAGAAGCAGATTTAAATGCACGAGCATTATCTGTGATTAATTTTCTAGGACAACCAAATCTAGAAAATATAGTTTCTTCCAAAAAAATTATAATTACCTTATCAGTTGCATTTCTGGTCAAGATGGACTCAATCCATTTTGTAAAATAATCAGTGGTTGTCAAGATCCATTTGTGTTTTCCACTGGAGGGTGAATGAATTTCTGCTATGAATTCCAAGCCCCATTGTTGGAAAGGGCCATTTTCTATAATTGGATTTAAAGGAAGAGAGTGTAATTCTTATTTTCCAAAAAACTTTTGACATTTCTCACATGCTCTAATTTGTGTAAACACATCAGAAAATAGAGTGGGGTAGTAGTACCCAGCTCGCAAAAAATTAAATGCAGTGACTTTCCAATTTTGATGTCCTCCATAAACACCTTTATGCAGGTCAGTCATAATAAAATTTGATTCATCCTCATCAATACATTTCAACAAAATTCCATTGGGATCTTTCC
This sequence comes from Picea glauca, assembly GCA_000966675.3. Classification (NCBI taxonomy): domain Eukaryota; kingdom Viridiplantae; phylum Streptophyta; class Pinopsida; order Pinales; family Pinaceae; genus Picea; species Picea glauca. The sequence goes on from JZKD02S0271462.1 coordinate 9,537, forward strand.
AAAACAAATTCTGATTAATAATGCAATACTTTACAACCTTTAGCTTGAGCGATCTTCTTTTAGATTTATCAAAATCCGATGGACACTGAAGAATTATGAAAAAAATAAACTATGTCCTTATACCATGATGAGGAATGATACTTGTCCAATATCTGTAAAGTTTTGTCTTTATCCGTTGATACTGGAACAACTCACTGATTTTGAATATAGCTCAATTCAAGAGCTTTACAATTTGAGTCAGCAAGCAACCTTGCTAGACCCTGCCCTTTGATCAACTTGGTAGGTTTGAGTTCTACATCATATTCCAAGAGCTTTTCCTATACATTTACTTCTCTTTCCTTCATTTTCTAGCTGCACAAGCATATCTTTAACATTGTTGCTAGGAACATAGGCAATTATCTTAGAATGCAAAACATAAACTCTGAAAGATTTCAATGCCTTCACTAAGGCATAAGCCTGTTTTTCCATTATCTTATACTTAATTTATACATTTCTAATAGATTTTCTAAAGAAATAAATGGGTTGCTCATATCCTTCTTCATTTTTTTGCAACAATGCAACAACAATTGTTTCTTCAGAAGCAAAAGAGAAGATCAAGAAATCCTTAGAATAATCTGGACTAATGAGGACAAGAGCTTCAATTAAAGCTTGTTTTATTCTTTCAAATGATGACTTAGCTTTCTGTGTCCACTTAATATCAACATCCTTCTTCAACATATTCGTAATGAGCTTAATAATCTCAACAAAATTAGGTATGAATCTCCTTAAGAAGTTGATTCTACCTGTGAAGGATTATATGGATTTTTTTGTTTCTAGGAATATCAATCTTCTGAATAGCATTCGCCCTCTCAGGATCTATTTTAATTTCTCCTTCATATAAAATATGACCTAAGAGTTTTCCTTCATGCATAATGAAATGAGATTTATTTGGGTTTAACTATATGCCATACCTTCTGCATTTCTTAAATGTTTGCTTGAGGTGTTGCGAGTGTTCATCATCAGATTTTGAGAAAATAGTGATGTCATCAAGATAGATCACTATGAATTTGTCATTTTCTCCAATGAATGCAACTTCCATTTCTCTTTGGAATGTATCCCCTGCCTTCATCAACCCAAAAGGCATCTTGTCATACATGAAGACTGTACCCCATGGAGTAGTAAAAACAATTTTATTTTTATCTTCTTCAAGTACTGCAATATGGTTGTATCCAGAATACCCATCTAACATCGCGATCCTCTGAGCACCTACCACTTTCTACAAAATATGATCCATTTTTGGTAATAGATATTTATCCTTGAGTGAACACCTGTTCAAATTCCTAAAATCCACACATAACCTTATTTCACCATTTTTCTTCCTGACTGGCACCAAATTTCCACCCACTTTGAATATCTCAAAGATACTATAATATTAGCGTCTAGTAGTCTTTTTAACTCTTTTTCAATGATATGAAACAACATAGGATTAAATTGTCTCATTTTCTTCCTGAAAGCTTTAGAGCCCATTTTCAAAGAAATTTTATGCTAAATTATGCTAGTGTAAAAAATCTTAAGGTCTTCATATGACCAAGAAAAAATATCAAGAAATTCCCTCATAAGTTTAACATACATGCTCTTCTGCTCTTCTAACAATGCTTTAGACAATTTTATAATCTTTGGATCTTCAAGAGTGCCAATATTTCAATCAAACACATTATTTTCCTGACTTTGAATTAAAGATTTCTTGGAAACATCATTGTTGTCAAACAATATTTCCAGTGGGACCAAAAATTTTGGAATGTGATTTGTCTTTAACTCCAAAATTTTACTCCCTACTACTTTATTTTGAAAAGGAACATCTCATTGCATTTATGTCTCATCATTTTGATTCTCTTGGTCAAGAAATTGCAGAAAATTCATCAATAGTTTCTAGAAAATTTTTCAGTTCCTGGTCATCACTGAAAACTTGCCAGTGTTTGATGTTATTTGGGATTGAAGGTCTGTGTTTAACTTCAATTTCATATCTCAAATTGGATCATAATGGATCCTTGAAATTGCTAGTTTCTAATGCTAGTGAATCTTCCTGCTGATTAAATTTTCTCTGAACAAAAGTGATATTAAAATCCAAAAAGAAGTTTTCAACAAAATCCCGTAAGTCATTCATTCATTGCTTCAGTCTTTGCTTCTTTGTCTGATGAATATTATTGACTTGATGTATGACTGATTCGAAATCTCCAAAAACTGCTAATTTGTCAATCCCCATATCTTTTGCAGCTCCTAATCCCAACAACAAAACTTCATATTCTGCAATGTTGTTGGTAGTTTCAAATTCCAGTTTATAGAACATAGATATAACTTCTTTAGAAGGAGAAATGATTACAACCCCAACACATGATCCTCCTTTTGAACATGAACCATCAAAACACATTTTCCACACTGAATTTTCCATCTCCTTTGCTTGCTTACCAATGAGATTGTTATTTGACGGTTCAAGAAAATCATCACTAATATGAAATATGGTTGAGCCAATTTCATTGTCTACTGCATAGATAGGGTGATTTCCTGTATTGTCAAGATCAATTACAATATAAGAAAGTACGAATTCTCAGTATAGTTTTCGATGTTGTCCCCAAAAAATAGGTATGGTGGCATATGTCAGATCCATTTGCAAAGATCCACCCACTTTTTTAGCCCAAGACCTAGACAACAACATTCCAAACTTTGGTGGTATATCATCCACTATAATTTCCATAACAATACTCTGTATAGGCAGTTGAGACAATGTTACAACCAAATCTTTGATAACTCCTAAACACTTGGATTTTTTAGAGTCAAAAGAATAGAGATCTTGGTATGGTTTTGTGATATCTAACTCTAACTCATCCATAACCACCTTCGACATAACATTATGTGAAGCTCCAGAGTCCATGAGACAGTATGCATAATTTTATCATGAATGTTCAGGGATATATAAAATGGAGGTGAAGAATCAGATTTATCTTCAATATGTGGACCAACTGCAATAGAAGGATTTTCATCTTGCAAATTTACTATATCTGAAGAAATAACAAATGCATGAGATTGAAAAACCTTCAAGATAGAATGTTTAAAAGGCTCATTCTTCATTAGCTCCACCAAAGGCACATGCATTTTAATTCTATTTATCTCGTGCTCCAAATTAAAAGGAGACAACTGCATTTCTATTTCTTTTACATCTGAAACACCTACTTTGATAAGCTGTTGACGCTGATCTAATTTTCTTGGCCCCTGCTTGGCTAGAGTATTTGTCTTCTTAATCTGATTTTGACCATTTGGTTTCAACCCACTTTGTTTAGACCTTAATTCATACTTCTTTTGAGGCTCATTATGAAAATTTTCCTCTTCTTGATCATCAAAGTGTTTTGATATCAAAGAATCCTCATATTCCTATTGATTCAAGTGATTGGTAGGAAGCTCAATTCTATTTAGAAGAACTATAGAATTTTCTTCAACATCATCACTTTCTTCTATTTCTTAAACCACATTATTCTAGAAAGGGGAAAGATCCTTTGGTCTCCATGATTCCTTCTTTCTCTCTGCATAATCTAAGGAGCATTCAATGGTCTTTTGAATTGATTTGTATTCCTATTCCCACCTTACTGAACATGTATATTCAGATTCTTTGCTTCCAAATTCAATCTGGCCAATTCTGATGTTAGAGTCTTCAACATTTTATCCATTTCATCAATTTTTGGATCAGATGTGGTTGTATTGGAAGAACATGGGACATACTCTTTCTGCTTCTTTCTGTCTCTGTCATATTTTTTCTTTAGTCTTTCTACTTCCAGAATATTTGACTCTACCTCGATATTTTCCTCCTGCATTGAGCTCAAACTAGCATACCTTCTTTCTCTCAACAACAGGGAAAATTCACCATCAAAGGCATTCGAAAAATTACTTTTAGCAGAGGTTTCAATAGGCTTGATTTCATTGGGTATTTTTGTATACATTTTATTAAAACTTTTAGTAAAATCTGACACAGACTCACCACTTTTTCTTTTCAGGGCTCCAAACTCAATGATATAATACAAGTAATCCTTTTTGTCTCCCCACTGTTTCAAAAAATTCTCATCTAAAATGTCAATATCTGGAATAGAACTTGCAGGAAGACCTCAGAACCATTTTCTTACTTATCCATCTAGACTTTGAACACACACTCTCATCCAAACATATTATTTCTCTATATTGAAATTATTTGCAAAACTGTAAAAAGAGGCTAAGTATTCTTCAACAGTAACATCACCCTCCCCATTGAATTTGGGAAAGTATTTCATGTAATCTCTAGTTGGGAAAGTGCTTAATACTAGAGGTAAAACCAGGGGTGCATATCTAGCAGCAATGATAGCATCCATCCTATTTACAACCATTGTTTGAGCAACCAGAGTATGTAATTTAGGTGGTGATGAGGGTTGAGATGTAAAAAGTGAAAATAATGTTTGGATTTATGACTTTAAGAATACTTCAATAACAAGGATATTATTAAAAACTTTAATTTCTGGTTTAGCTTTCTTAGAGGTGCTTGGCTGAGGAAAAGATGAAGACAAAATATGCTCAATTTCTTCTTTTGTATACTTAGGCAAGTCTTTGATGGGTCTTCCAAGAAAAATAAACTCTTCATCATCTTCGTCTTTAATGAGGTAAGAAAAAGGATTCCACTCTTCAACTATTTGGTCACCTAACTGAAGAGCTACTTGTTCTTCTAAAGAAACAATTTTAGGCCTGTCCTCAACCATTTCTGAAGGATCAATAATAGGTTTTTCTTCAATAACATGAAATAATATTTTTTTCAGAAATAGTAATGGATTTTTAAGGAGAAGAAATTGTCTCTTCAGAAGAGGAATTACCTTTAGAAGAAGAGGATTGGCCCAAAGTATTCTTTGATTTTCTTAATAATTTTTCTGGATATGATAATGCTGGAACAACCTTGGGGTCCAGATTTTTTCTGGTTACTCTTTTTCTTGAAGTTGAAGATGATATTGGGGATTTAGTAGGCTCAGACTTCGGTCCTTACACTTATCTTTTAGGAGCCAAAACTTCCGCAATGGAGTCGCCAGGTGAAAAACATGCAGTCTAATTTGTGTCTAACTCTTGTCCACCATCAAGAGCTAACTCTTCTCAATGTAGTTATTCCTAGGGAAAGATATCTTCGTTCTTATTTCCTCAACAACAGTGCCAAAATATGTTATTCCTAAAGTTGTCCCTTACTACTAAGGGGCAAGCTAGGGCACCTCAGTTATTTCAACGATTTATATTTGTAAATCAAATTGAGTTTATAAATTGGTTTGTGGATCAGGTAGTTGATATTTTGGACAACAATTGATCAAGTTACACTTTGAATTAGGTTTCCACAACATCAACTTAGTCAAAGGAAATCACTTTGATTAGCTAGATGAATAAAGTAAAAGGCCGATGAAAGAGAATTTACAAGTTACAATCTGTTCACTTGTAAAGAAGAAATTTTAAATTCCCAAATAATATTCAGAAACAAAAAATGATCATTTTAAATGAAAATACTGAAAAGATGAACATTTTTTAGGAGAAGAAATTGTCTCTTCAGAAGAGGAATTACCTTTAGAAGAAGAGGATTGGCCCAAAGTATTATTTGATTTTCTTAATACTTTTTCTGGATATGATAATGCTGGAACAACCTTGGGGTCTAGATTTTTTCTGGTTACTCTTTTTCTTGAAGTTGAAGATGATACTGGGGATTTAGTAGGCTCAGAATTCAGTCCTTTCACTTCACTTTTACTAGCCAAAACTTCCGCAATGGAGTAGCCAGGTGAAAAACATGCAGTCTAATTTGTGTCTAACTCTTGTCCACCATCAAGAGCTAACTCTTCTCAATGTCGTTATTCCTAGGGAAAGACATCTTCGTTCTTATGTCCTTGGCAACAACGCCAAAATATGTTATTCCTAAAGTTGTCCCTTACTACTAAGGGGAAAGTTAGGGCACCTCAGTTATTGCAATGGTTTATATTTGTAAATCAAATTGAGTTTATAAATTGGTTTGTGGATCAAGTAGTGGATAGGTTGGGAAACAATTGATCAAGTTACACTTTGAATTAGGTTTCCACAACAACAGCTTAGTCAAAGGAAATCACTTTGATTAGCTAGATGAATAAAGTAAAAGGCCGATGAAAGATAAATTACAAGTTGCAATATGTTCACTTGTAAAGAAGAAATTTCAAATTCCCAAATAATATTCAGAAACCAAAAATGATCATTTTAAATGCAAATCCTGAAAAGATGAATTTAACAACAAAATATTCAACTGAAATTCAAAACATAACAAGATACACCATTTCTTTGAAAAAGTTTCAGATGCATTCAAAATAAGAAAGAAGAAATAAAGACATAGAAAAAGATAGTCTAACAATTAGAATGTTTTTCAATTGAGTATAAAAATGTTGTAGATTTCAACTTTACAATTTTGATCAATATGTTCCTTGAATGCCACAAAATCTGAACCCTTACTATGTCATCTAATTCCCTTTTTATACAAAGAGTAGGTTTCCAACTAGATCTGAGATCCTAAAACCTAGTTACAGTTTAGATCTTGATTCAATATATATGGCTACCACTACTGATTACATTTAATGTGACAACAACATAATCTTGGATCTTAGGGAAAAGCTATTATATCATAACTCCTAAGATATCTTTGACCCTAACACATAGGATCTGCAACAACTGTTCCAAAAATTATACATTGAATACTATACCTTCAAACTTGTACTAAGTCACTATCATCATGATGTTGAACCTGCTTGCAAAAGAGATATTCAACTTCCTAAATTTTCTTATCATTCTATAAAAACAGGACAGCTACAAAATCACTATTTTGGAGGCACGAACCCAATAATTAAAGATGACCCGTGTATTGGTAAAACATGAATCCCTTTCATCCCTGAGTAGAGGTTTTCCCTTTAGACTTTTCTTGCTGCAATTTATTTTTAAGCACAACATTACTCCAATATAGTTTGATGTTCATTTTGCTGACTTTCTTTGATAATTCATGCTGAGTTCTGTGATTTTATTTCAACTTTTGGATTTTTCTTGCAACTTAGCATTCCATATGTCAAGTGTTTAATTCTCCTACTTCAACTCTTTATTGGCTATCATAAATTCCTCAATCCTCTGTTTTCCTGGTATATCCTATGTTTCATCCTTGTATTCATTTTGTTCCTCTTCCAATGCAAAATTGTTTAAATCAGTTGAGAGTTTGGGTTTCTTAGGCCTTGTTCCATACTTATGTCCCTTTGAAGATGCTTCTTCAACAATTTCCTTTTTCACAGGTTTAGATAAGTTGGTTGTTTCTTCCTTATAGGATCCTAACAATTCTTGGATTTGTGGACTGTAAGTGAGATCTTGTTCGGTTCCATCATTTGATTGAGAAGATTCAACTTTAGCCATTGGTTGTTGTTATTTTTCCTTCCTGGTTTTCCTTATTGGCATTTTCCTTAAGGTTTTAATTGCCAACCTTTCTTTCTTGGTAATCTTAGGGGTCTTTTCTGGGATGTCATAATCTATGTTAATAATTTTTTCTTCCTTAAGAGATGGTTTGAAAAGAGCCTTAGAATTCAACCTCATCTTATTTGTAGGTCGCGTTTTGGGTCTACAAGGGTAGCTGACAAACTGTTTTCCTTTGTTCCTTTTGCTTTGTGTTTCCCTAGCATATTTTTCAACTGGTATATCATGAATTTCTAATTCAGGCTGTGTTTTTATCCTATTAATTTCCTATGTCAATTGTCTAGTCCTCCTTTTGATTTACACCCTGTCAATTCCCACAAACTCTTCCTTTGATGCAAATGATTCAAATTTTTTCTTAGGTGATTCTTCTTGTTGTAAAGTGAGCTTTCTCTTGCTCGATTTGGTTTCTCTCATTATAGGGGAAGCTTCTTCTTATACCTTTGTTGTACTCTTTGTTGTGTTCTTTGATGTGCTTCCCTTTCTTGTTGAAACCCTAGTTTTCTTGTCAAGAGTTGTTTTTTGTGTTTTTGAGACCCGTTCTTCAAACCCTAAAGAAGACAATAGTTGTTTTGAGGACAATTGAACTTCACTTAATGAATACATAACCAGAATTTTGATTAAACCTTGATGAAATAATCTTTTATGAGTAGTTTGAGGATGAATATTTATACTCTTTGCCATTTTTGTCAAGATTTTTTAACAAATAAAAGAGCAGATTCATTTCCATATCACCATTTAAATGCATTTGAAAATGCACGTAGTAGCAATGAATGATAGAAAGCCTACCACCACAGGTTATGTATTTCTGGACCACTGCTAAATTTTTTTTCCATTCTACCTTCAACCATTTATTTGGAATTCCTTGACTCCAATCTAGATCTTGGTGTTCTTCCACTAAAAAATGATTGCACAGGTATGCAAAGAGTTTTCTCTTATTCCAACATCTTTCACCCTTTACAAGTAAACAACATGCTGCTACAATTAAATGCATTTCTCAATGACATGAATGTTCACATCTCCAACCTAAGTATGAAGTCCATCAAAATTCTTAGAAAACAACATCGAAATTTCTTCATGGTGCCCCTGAAAAGTGAAACAAAACTTAAACCATTCCCCCTGAATGAATTTCTCCATAATTTTTGGGCAAGCTTGTAACAATTCAATTCCCTCGGGTTCTAATCTAAGAACTTGACCACCTTTCTTGTGTGGCATATTCCACTCTGGCACATCCACACTGACCAAGAGCTCTATTATACCTGTTATAATTAGGGTTTCCCCTTATTCGATCGTTTACAATTACCTGCATAGAACAACTAATGCAGAAGGGTTTTCGTTGCAAATGGTGTTAAGTTGTATTTCTCTTTATTTCATAATTCTTTAAAACCAAAATTAAATCATAATTTTGCATGTTTCTAATTCTTGGCTCGAGACTTGAGTTTGATGGGAGTATGAACAAATTTGGATTTAGGTTCATTAAATCATGCAAATGGATATAAAAATGATTTAGATCTGACATAATTTAATATCATAACCGTTTTCATGATCTCCTGCATGATTTAGAAGCAATTGGCACGATCTTTTGTTTTGAAGTACACTTGAAATAATTATTTCTCCATGTGCTACAAGAATGTCAACATTCTTGTAGCGTCCTTGTTTATTATTAATCCTTTGGAAATTGAGATTTTTATTGGAAATATGAATAATAGATCTGATGTGACACATCCTATCTATGCAAAAAAATCAACCTTATCCTATAAGAAGCAAATGAAAATGGACTTAAGAAAAAACAAATCACACCAAAATGAAAAAGTAAAGTATTAAAAAGGTGAAACCGACAAAGGAAAATAGCCTCAAAATAGGTTTTGATAGAATAGGATGAATTTTAAGAATAAGAAAGGTAGTAGTAGGCTTAGAGACTAACAGTTGGGAAGTTTTTCTCGAGCGCAAATACCTTTGACAAATGGTTCCCATTAAGCTAGGAATTTGTTTAGTGTCATGTTCATTAACTATGCATCTTCAACCTTCTCCCCAACTGCTACAAGTTGATCATGAATCTATGTGATATTCATAAGGTAACATGTGACTATGTCTGCTCTGGTCATCACTATGGATCTAAGTATGTTCCGCAATATCAACTTTATGTCTATTTTATAACTTTGGTAGAGACTAATGAGGGCATCTAACATATTCATTATTGTATTCTTCTCAAATACATGAGGGATCGAATAATCCTTTATGGAATCCAAGATCATTCACATGGATTTCACTTCCCTCTTGTTTTGAACAATCAACTGTTGTGGATTTGTAAGCAGAGTAACAACATCCTTGACAATAACCCAAATATTATTCTCTTCTAGTAAGAGTTTAACCCTCACCTTCCATTTTAAGAAATTTGAGGCACCATCCATTTTTTCATCAAACCAGACACTAGTTGATGCTATTTCTAAGATCCACTGCACAAACTCCCAAATTTGAAAATGAAACTTTGAAATCCTTTCACTGTTGGTCCTTCTTCCCTGTAGTTGATTTACTGTTGCAAATCCTAGAGAATCTCAATCAAAGAAATAAGCTCTAATACAATGTTAAAAATATAAGCCCTAGGTGACTAAAGTCCTTATGATCTCAATTAAACAAATAATTTCTTAATTTAACTAATGATGAAATTAAATTTTAGACTGTAGTATTAATCACACAATTGTTGGAAATTAAATAGTGGAAGCAAAAAATCAATTTCACACATACAAAGATAATTACTCCTTCAATACTAACTTTTCATTCCTTCAAAAAAACTTACAAGGAAACCTCCACGTGCTACTTAAAACTAGCAATGACATGGTTATCAAAATCACCCCGAATGCTACTTAAAACTAGCAACGACATGGTTATCAAAATCACCCCGATTTGAGCTTGTATATCTTGACTAAGAGGTACAACGTGTTGGAAAAAAATGCAAACAATAGAAAACTATTGTACAACCTACAAGACATCATGTACATCTTGTCTATACCAATGTATTGACCTGTCCATATGACTGTACATATCCATACGATATTGTCCATACAACTATATGAAATTGTATTGATTTTTGTCTCAAACTATGTGTTGCCCGAAAACGCCTCTTCCCTAATTTCTCTCTCTCTCTCTCTCTCTCATAGTTTCTCAACCTCTCAACTACTCATGTATTCCTGTGTGTTTGAACTCTCTATCATGACTTGTCTTTGTAGTTTTAGTTGATACCAAAACCCTAATCTATTTATGAGATTACTCTTAGTCTAAGTCATGCAAGCATAAAATATACCTTTTAGACTCAACTACTAAAAATAAGACTTTCACTTTTTAACTAAAGTGAATTACAAAATAGAATTACTTTTCGAAAAATAAAATTACTTTTCAAAAAATAGAATCACTTTTCGAAAATATCTTGAACTACTTCTCGCACGTTCACATAGGACTTATGTGAAGTTCCCGTCTGAGCTATATTTCTCAAAAATAGTCAAGGTATTCAGAGTCTCATATCTCGTTCCTTACAAGAAATTTCTATAATTGGAGACT
>JZKD02S0271484.1:0-20575 GCA_000966675.3 Picea glauca
GGATCTTCACATGTCGGAACGTATGCTTTGATTCATTTGTATCTGAGTATGGGAATGCCTACCTCAGTGATGATATATTATTGTACTATATTTCCTTGTTTGTTGGTAGGTTTCCAACCAACTGTTCCTTGTTCCCTACACACACTCGACAAACTATTTCAGCTATCACCATGTTCTAACTTCATACTTTGGGGGGCTCTCTGTTACACATTATTTTTGTCATCCCTATGACCATTAATTAATATGAATCTTTGATTCAGATTCATGGTGTTATGATGTTCTCTGTGTATACATGCTAAATGGTATGCTTATGGTTGTTTATTCTCTCTGTTATGCATTTTCTTTAATAGTGTGTAAATGTATGATTTCATGTTGAATGTTGAAGTCTGAGAGAGGGAGTGAATGAGTTTAAATTTTTTCTCATCCTGAGTGAGAGTTTCTACAAGGAGTGTATTAAAATCATCCGCAAAGAGTGTGTCGACAAGGTTCAGAGTTTATCTCTAAAAGCTCAGGAGAGATACCATTGTTTTCATTCCCGTAGAGGTGCAGGTGAAGCACAGAAGCCGTGCAAGGTGTGCGTAGGTTGGTTGAAAGCTCATAACTTATCAACTAAGGGGTGAATTGTAGGATTGCTATTGCAGAAGCATGCACAGAGTCGAGAATTCAAATACTTAAAAGTAATTGAGGGATTTTCCGCAAGCAATGCGTGTAGGAGTCTTTTCGAAGACTCGATATTGCGAAGAAAGATCAGAAGGGGTAGCGTCATTGAAGTGTTCAAAGGAGGACGAGTTTGAACTACTTTGAAGAGAGACAAGGGTCGAAGTCATCTAGAAGAAGTTAAGTTCTAGTGGAAGAACCTTGGTTTATTTCGTAGGGATTATCAAGGAGCAACGAGTGGTCGGAATTCTCTGTGGAAAATTCACGAAATCACGAGGACCGTAGGATCCAGGGAAGTTACAGGGTGGTTAGAGGCAGGCACGTTTTCCACTCTAGGATCCAGAATCAATGCGGACCACTGATCATACTTTACACAAGTCGTCATATCATTTCGTCATTTCAGGGATCCTAATGACGAGGAGTTGAGCACAGTGAATCAAAAATCCCGAAGTCGCGAGTTGCGACATAAATTGGATCAGAGTTTTGGATTTTGAAACTTTGGGTGTCGGGAAATGGAGAAGGTAGCTCTTTGGGAGAGAAAGTCCTGAAATCCCAGAAGAGTGATAGGTGGCAGCAGTCCACGTCAAAGGCAAAAAACCACAAGGGTGACAGGTGGTGTGTCTTCGTCAATCAGCAGAGTCAAACCTTGTTGACCGTTTTAGGGTTCAGAGGTCGAAGGATGGAGAGCCTTGCATCTGGATTCACGAAGTCGCGAATTCCAAAACCCCGATAAGGTGAGAAGCCTATTGGGAAGACAAACTTTGTTGAGTGCATCAGAATTCGGCATTTCGGGTTTCGACAAGTAAAGGGACGAGAAACTCGACAACAGGGATCCCAAAATCATGAAACCCGAAGTCCCAAATTTGTGTAGGGCGCGATCCTATTTCGGGTCAAGATATCGAGGGTGATGCTTCGTGTTTGATCGCATGAGCACACTCATAAGGACCTATGGTTACACAATTGTGTGTGTAATGTATTTCTCAAGGGGAAACCAAAGAGTCAATCAGACTCAAAGGGCATATTTAGAGAGATCCTTCATAGACCTCGACCTGAGGGTTTGGGGGTTTGCAACCAAGTGGTATCAGAGCGCAGAAAGAGTTTTTTTCTTTCTGTATAAAGGGACAGAGGAATATTTCTTAGCCGTGCCGTCGAGAAGAAGAGATAGACCAATGCCTGATCTAGCAGTGGAAAGGGAAATGCGTGAACTACGTGCTAGGCTTGATGCCATGGAGACAACATAGAGGTGCACATTCGACACTGGGGATATTAGGGAGTCTGACAGTGAAAATGAAGATGGACATGGAGAATAAGTCACAGTCGAAGATGTTGTAGATGAATGTCTATTCAGGGTTGTCGCAAGGATAGGTGCCAGGGCAAAAATGGAGATTCCCATGTATGAAGGGAACTTGGACGTTGAATAGCTTCTAGACTGGATTAGAACTTTGGATAAATACTTTGACTATGAGGATTTCGAGGAATACAAGAAGATCAAACATTTTGTCATAACACTTAAAGGGAATGCAACATTATGGTGGGATGAACTGCAGGCTGATAGACATTGTAAGGGCGAGCAGAAAATTAAGAGTTGGGATAGAATGGTTGCGAAGATGAAGGCAAAATTCATACCCAAGGATTATCAAATTACTCTGTTTCGGAGGATGAAAAACTTGAGACAGAAGTTGATGTTAGTAAAGGAATACACTGAAGAATTCTACAAGATAAACATCAGAGCAGGTCATTGGGAAAGTGATGATGAGAAGGTTTCTAGATACATGAATGGTCTGAGATATGACATCCAATATGAGATGAGCATGATGATCATTCAAACTATAGAAGATGCTTATCACATGGGTCTGAAAGCTGAAGAGAAGTTGAGCTGAAAGCAAGGTCAAAGAGGTCGAGGTAGAAGTCAAGCCAGAGGCAAGACAATTTCCCACGATAGATCTCAGAAACCTCAAGAAGAGGGGAACAAACCTCAAACTCAACATGAGAGAGGAGGAAGCTCACAGAGAGGGCAGTATGCTGATAGAAATACTTTTCCTCGAACCAGAGGAAGAGGAAGAGGCAAAGGTGGAGAAATAAAATGCTTTACCTGTGGGAAAAATGGACACAAATCCTATGAATGTCTAGATAGAAAGAAATATGGAGGTTAAACTCACATTTCCAAAGAACAATGATATAATTTTGAGGCAGAAGATGTTGAGGGAGGAAGATCCTTGATGATGATAAAAGTTCTCTTAACGCCAGAGAAAGAGGCAAAGAACCCAATCCAAAGGAACATACTTTTTCGGACTGCTTGCAAGACCAAAGACAGGGTATGCAAAGTCATCATGGACAGTGGTAGCATAGATAATCTCATTTCTACAGAGATGGTAGAAAACCTGGAGCTGGAGACTATTGTACATCCAAGCCCATACAGAGTTTTGTGGCTACAAAAAGGACATCAGGTAAACATCACTAAACAATGTTTAGTTGAATTTAAAATAGGAGGATATAAGGATGAAATATTATGTGATGTCATTCCCATGGATGTTTGTCATCTATTGTTGGCTAGACCATGGAAATATGATAGGAATGTGATTCATGATGGGAGAAAGAACACATACACCCTGGAGAAGAATGGGAGGACTCACATGTTGTTGTTGATTAAGGATAAAGAAGTGAAACTAGAAGTGAGCAACACTGTACTTCTCATGAGTGGGAAGGAACTTCCTAAGGAGGTTAAGAAGAAGGAAGATACACAATTCATTGTGGTCAGGAAGCCTAGAATTGTTTTAACTAGTACAAGAATGGATGATTTACAAGAGGAAATCCAGAATTTGTTGGAAGAGTTCGTTGATATAGTAGTGGACGAAATACCTTTTTCGTTGCCACCGATCAGAAGTATAAGTCATCACATTGATCTTATACCGGGAGCTAGTTTACCAAACAAAGAAACATACATATTGATGCCTCAGGAGAATGAAGAGGTCAAGAAACAATTCCAGGAGTTTATGGACAAAGGATTGATTAGAGAGAGCTTGAGTCCATGCGTTGTTCCAACAGTGCTCAACCCAAAGAAGGATGGAGGCTGGAGGATGTGCACAGACTCAAGGGTGATCAACAAGATTACCATCAGATATAGATTTCCTTTGCCAAGGATGGATGATCTGATGAATTTCTTGAGTGGAGCACGATTATTTTCAAAGATTGATTTGAAAAGCGGATATCATCAAATTCGTATGAGAGAAGGTGATGAATGGAAAACAACATTCAAGACGAATGAAGGGTTGTATGAATGGATGGTTATGCCATTTGGCTTAACAAATGCACCTAGTACTTTCATGAGATTGATGAATGAAGTTCTGAAGGATTTCATAGGAAAATCCATCATCGTATATCTTGACGATATATTGATTTTCAGTAAGACTGAAGCAGAACACTTAAAGAATTTAGCTACAGTAATGAGGAGATTGCAACAAGAGGAATTGTTGATAAACACAAAGAAATCAACATTTATGAGGACAGAACTCATTTACTTGGGTTTTGTTATCTCTGCAAATGAGCTAAAAATGGATTCGGATAAGGTAGAAGCGATTAAGAATTGGCCATCACCAAAAAGTGTATTTGATGTTCGAATCTTCCATGGATTAGCTAGTTTCTATAGGAAATTCATCCGAAATTTTAGTGGGATTAGTGCACCAGTGATGGATATGGTGAAGAAAAGACACAAATCTTTTCAATGGACAGAGGAAGCAGAGAAGAGTTTCAACCTGCTAAAGAAAAAGATTATTGAACAGCCAATTCTGGTGTTGCCAAACTTCAGTAAGACATTTCAGGTCAAGTGTGACGCTAGTGGATTTGCAATTGGAGCGGTCTTGAACCAAAACGACAAACTGATCGCATACTTCAGTGAAAAATTGAATGAAGCAAAGGTTAAATACTCCACATATGACAAGGAATTTTATGCATTCATACAAGCGTTGAAGAAATGGAGGCATTATTTGGTTCCTAAAGAGTTTGTTTTGTACAGTGATAATCATTCTTTACAATTCATGACTCAACAGGAGAAATTGAACCAAAAGCATGCTAAATGGGTTGAATTCATGCAGAATTTTACTTTTGTAATTAAGCATATTTCTGGAACTGCTAACAAAGTTGTTGATGCTTTGAGAAGGAAATGTTTGCTTATGCAGGAATTTAGAGTCAAAACTTTGGGTTTTGATAATCTCAAAGAAATGTACATAGATGATMTAGATTTTAAAGAGACGTATGAGGCATCTGAGAATCCAATTCTTAGGGACATAAGMCAATGGACCGAATACATGATCCAGGATGGATTATTATTCAAGGGAAATCAGTTATGTATTCCAAAATKCTCCATGAGGGAGAATCTGTTGAAAGAAAAACWTAGTGGAGGATTGGTCGGACATTTCGGTCATGACAAAACRTTCTCGAAATTAAATGGCTCATATTTTTGGCCAGGAATGAGGACAGATGTTAAGAAATTTGTGGACAGATGTAGAATTTGTCAGCACACAAAAGGGAAAAGACAGAATACAGGGTTGTATCAGCCATTACCCATACCAAAAAGGTCGTGGGATGCAGTGAGCATGGATTTTGTATTGGGACTGCCAAGGACACAAAGAGGTTGTGATTCAATATTTGTGGTAGTCGATAGATTTTCCAAGATGGCACATTTCATACCATGCCAGAAAACCAATGACGGAACTCATATTACGAACATGTTTTTCAAATAAGTTGTCAGACTTCACGGCTTGCCAAAGAGTATTGTTTCGGATAGAGATACCAAGTTTGTGGGACATTTATGGAGGACTTTATGGAAGAAGCTGGGGACAAATTTGTCACTTATCTCATCTTATCATCCTCAGACGGATGGGAAAACAAAATTTGTGAACAGGAGCTTGGGAGATTTATTGAGGAGCCTAGTGACTGAACACCACAGTTAGTGGGATCTTATTCTGCCACAGGTGGAATTTGTTTATAATGATTCGATCAACAGAAGCACATGGAAGAGTCCATTCCAAATTCTGTATGGAATGCATCCAAGGGGAGTTTCTGAATTGAAGGATTTAGAATAGAATGAAACTAGAAGTGTTAGTGCAGAGGATTTTGCAGAGGCAATGAAGGAGCTTCACAGCCAAGTCAAGGAGAGATTGCAAAGTTCAAACCAGGAATACAAGCACAGAGAAGATCAACACAGACGAGGACTTAAATTTGAAGTTGGTGATATGATTCTTCCACACCTGAGGAAGGAGAGGTTCCCAAGGGGAACATATAACAAACTGAAAATGAAAAAGATCGGACCATGCAAGGTCTTGAAGAAATTTTGGACAAATGTGTATGAGATTGAATTACCCGATGGAATCTGAATTTCACCAATATTCAACATCTCATATTTTTACCCTTACAGAGTTGAAGAAGTAGGAGCAGAAAGTGAGCAGAAAAAGGTTCAGTAGACTAAACAAATGCCTGTAGCTGAAAAGCCACAGATGGAAAATATACTTGACAAGAGAGTCAGCAAGAGGACCAGGAGAAAAGAGTATTTTGAATACTTGGTCAAATGGAAGGGACATCCAGTTGAAGATGCCCGTTGGGAAGATGAAGTAGAAATTCAGAAGCATGGCCGGACCATGCAAGAGCTCATGAACAGGAGTTCATGAAAATTTTCAAGCAAGGGAGTATGATGCAGGAGCATCGTAAGCAGTAAGCGAGCGTGGAGGCGGAAGACAGCTGGAAAGCCATCAGCGCACATTTTGAAATATTTTTGAAAAATTAATGTAATAGTTAAAGGGAAGCATACTTGCATATTGTAAACAGATTTTGAGTGATTTCTCTCATCTGTAAAATATTAAGGAATTTATGCATAGTTAATGAATGTAGGTGGGTTTGAATGAAGATTAGACAGTTTAGGAGCGTAGGAGGGAAAACCGACTATAGACACCCTCACCTTGGTATCATTTGTAACATTAGAGAGCACTGTATCATTGAGCATAGAATAGAAAGAAAGAGTCGTAGCAGAGAGTTGTAGAGAAGAACCCATGTACATAAGTTCTGAATTAATATATGAAGCTTTGATCTAGATTCATGGTGTTATGATGTTCTCTATGTATACATGCTAAATGGTATGCTTATGGTTGTTTATTCTCTCTGTTATGCATTTGATTTAATAGTGTGTGAATGTATGATTTCATGTTGAATGTTGAAGTCTGAGAGAGGGAGTGAATGATTTTAAATTGTTTCTCATCCCGAGTGAGAGTTCCTGCAAGGAGTACAGTGAAATTGTCCGCAAGGAGTGCATCGAAAATGTTCAGAGTTTATCTCTGAAATCTCAGGAGAGATACCATTGTTTTCATTCCCGTAGAGGTGCAGGTGAAGCACAGAAGCCGTGCAAGGTGTGCGCAGGTTGGTTGAAAGCTCAGAACTTATCAACTAAGGGGTGAATTGTAGGACTATTGTTGTAGAACGGTGCACAAAGTCGAGAATTCAAATACTTAAAAGTATTTGAGGGATTTGTTGCAAGGAGTGCGTCCAGGAGTCTTTTCGAAGACTCGATATTGCGAAGAAAGCTCAGAAGGGGTAGCGCCATTGAAGTGTTAAAAGGAGGACGAGATTGAACTACTTCGAAGGGAGACAAGGGTCGAAGTCATCCAACAGAAGTTAAGTTCCAGTGGAAGAACCTTGGTTTATTTTGCAGGGATTATCAAGGAGAAACGAGTGGTCGAAATTCTCTGTGGAAAATTCACAAAATCATGAGGACCGTAGGATCCAAGGAAGTTACAGGGTGGTTAGAGGTAGGCACGTTTTCCACTCTAAGATCTAGAATCAATGCGGACCATTGATCATACTTTACACAAGACATCATATCTTTTCGACATTTCAGGGATCCTAACGATGAGGAGTTGAGCACAGTGAATCGAAAATCCCAAAGTCACGAGTTGCGACAGGAATTGGATTAGAGTTTCAGATTTCATCCCTTTGGGTGTCAGGAAATGGAGAAGGCAGTTCTTTGGGAGAGAAATTCTTGAAAGACAGGAAGAGTGACAGGTGGCAGGATTCCACGTCAAAGGTAGAAAACCGCAAGTGTGACAGGTGGTGTGTCTTCGTCAATCGGCGGATTCAAACCTTGTTGACCGTTTCGGGGTTCGGAGGTCGAAGGACGGAGAGCCTTGCATCTGGATTCGAGAAGTCGCGGAGTCCGAAACCCCAATAAGGTGAGAAGCCTGTTGGGAAGCCAACCTTTGCTGAGCGCATCAAAATTCAACATTTCAGGTTTCGGCAAGTAAAGGGCCGAGAAACGCGACAACAGGGATCGCGAAATCGCAAAACCCGAAGTCCCGAATTTGTGAAGGGAACGATCCTATTTTGGGTCAGGAGATCGGGGGTGATGCTTCATGTTTGATCGCGTGAGCACACTCATAAGGATCTGTGGTTACACAATTGTGTGTTTAAGGTATTTCCCGAGGGGAAACCAAAGAGTCAATCAGACTCAAAGGGAAGATTTAGAGTGATCCTGCGCAGACCTCGATCTGAGGGTTTGGGGGTTTGCAACCATCAAGGCCATGGTTGTAATCTATATTTCACATTTAATATGATACTGTAATATGATTCTTTCCTATAAATTCTATTTTGTTTTATTGTATGATTCCTTGAAGACATACATAGGTTTATATTGAGTTTATGCTATTACTATCACTTTGGTTGGTTGTGTTCTTTTGCAGGTTCATCATTGTATGAGCGTTGGAACGAAGATAGGATGGAAATGGTGAGAGGAAGCAGAATTTAAATGGTATGTCACCCATCCCTCTTTAGTTAGTAAATTCAATATTTAAAACTTAAGGAAAGTGTCATGTGCTGGTGTGTTTTGTTCTAGATCTAGGTGGATCTAGGGAGATCAGTTAGTTTCCACACCTATCGATTTATCCAATAACAGTGATCAAGGAATCATGTAATAAAATACTAATCATTTTATGGGAAAGAGATGTGTCATTGTATTATATTAATGAAAAGTGGAAGATACAATTGAATTGCCTGTATGTCGCAAGTTCTGTTTTAGTGGTCCTTCGTCTCAGCACATACATACACTTTCTCTGAAATTTGCATGAAGATGATCCACAAAATCTTGATGGACAAATGGAGGCCTCAATCATCACTAAGAATAGGATTCTTCACACAATCTTCAGCCTATTCTCTCACCAATTTTCTGCTTGATCTTGCCTAACTGTGATTAACCTTTTCCATGAGAAGCCCATGATTATATAGGATAAGGTGAAGTGGTTAAAAGGATGAGGATGATCCCACCAAATTAAAGAAACTAGTAGGATCACAACCATATGGACGACACCTCACATTCTAGAAGATTCCCCTTCTAGAAACTTCGTGAAACCTCTTTCCTCTTTTAACTTTGGAATGTCATCGCAACCTACCTATATAGAAGCCTGCGGAAATGATGGATTTCTGCACTGTGTAGTATGGGAATCCTGCAGACCCTTTCTAAAAGAAATTTTGTAGAGGAGGAAATAAGTTTCTCTTCTCACGCAAAATTCATGTTGGGAGCTTCAACACATATCTGTGATATCATCATTAGAATGACCAAAATAATGTGTAACAACCATCTAAACCCTACTGTGCACATGACAGAATATTTGCGCAACTCGCTAGATCCTTCTTCCTTGCGTTACAACACAAAGCCTTTTCCAACTTCCTACAATGACTTTCACTTAGCCCTGCAAGTCTCATATAGGCACAAAGCACTTACAGACCTTACTTTCACTTAGCCTACATCACATAGATGTCAATATACGACTACTACTTTCTTGCCTATCCTTCTATTTATACATACAAAATAAGCCTAAGCATGGGAAAAACCCACGGGCCAACATCCCTTTCCCATTACATATTCCCAAAACCCAAAAAGGGACCCAAAAGTGGGCCAAGATTCCACAATCTCCGCTTCGTCTAGTGCTCCATATTCGACAGGCTGTCAAAGTCCCAAAAACGTTCAAACATGACCAAGATTATCCCAAAACTTGGTCAAGGGCCAACAAGTAAATAAGAGGTTGGCCGCCATTAAACAAGAAGTCTCAAGTTTTAGTCTATAACCAGAGAACCAAAGCCCTCATTAAAACCTTACAATTGGGAGCTTAGCTCTACCATCAATCCCTTTCAAAAATACAAAAAATCAGCCTAAAAACTCAGAGAAAACCCCCCCCCCCCCTAACAGCAGGAGGGTAGTTGAGCCATTAATTCCAAGCCTAGCATGCACATGATCTTTTTTCAGGGGAGGCTCAGACTGGCATGGATCCTGTAGGAAAGCCTGCACATAGGGCTACCATAGGATTAATTTCTCTAGACCTCCCACACCTTCCATTCATGGCTTGAGCTAAGGTTTCAAACACCTACTAAAATTTCATTAACTTCTTTCTTCCATGGTGGGTGGTTGAGACTACATGTACAGGGGACGACCATGTTTCTCCTCCCTAAGTCTCGAAAGCTAGCTCCCCTTTCTTCTTTCTCTACCCTCAAACAGACCCTGGGATGTGACAATGTGTCTCTTGCTTGGAGGGCTCAGATCGATCCTTGATCGACGGTCTCGACTGTGTCAGGAATTCTTGCACCGAGAATACATGATGCACTTCCTTTCCTTTTCCCTGGTGCCCAATCTTTCGAAATGGCTACTTTATAATTCTACAGTCGGATCTTCTTATAACCGACGGCCACGATGATTCCCCGAAGGCCCCAAGTCACAAACCTACCAACCCACCTTCCATATGACTAGGCACTAGGACCGTGGGACAAGACCCCCCATGAAATTTTGAGGTTTTTCTTTTCCATATCTGCAATGGAGAGGAGCGACCCCTTGTCACATAGAATCACGATAGCCAAAATCGTAATGGGGTGTAATAACGTGCCATGTGTCTATTTCTTGAATGACCCAGATTGACATGGCTACCATTTCACTGTGGGTCCATCGTGGCCATGCACCCCTCGTCTTCACTGGACGACTCCTTTCAATATGACCCTGGTCTATGACCATGGGCCAGGCTCACGGGGCTTTGCATTTTGGGGCATACGGATGTGGGTGAGCTTGCTAACAAAAACCCCAAAATGTCAACTCCTAGGATTGCACAATCGGCTGCCACCTGTCCCCCGCCTAGATTGGATGGCGCAAATTAAATTATGACTTTCACCATTAGGGACAAACCCTGGTGCTAATCCTTGGGAAAATCCATGGCTTCGGTTTACTCGATGACCGTCGATCTACCTTGATGATAGATCCTCGCCGTTGAAACCAGTCTTTTCCGGCTCACTCGCTTTGTGTCGTCGTTTAGCCACTCTTGGTGCTACAAATAGTGGAAATGGGGATTCGATCAAACAAACTTAGGCTTGGGAAGGCAAAGGTTCAGTGATGGAGGTAAAATGAGGAGGGATCAACCTTCAGAAGAGACAGAGGAATTTAGGTTCGATCTCTTCTGGGCATATTGATAGGGAAAGACTAATCGATCGAGAAGGATGACTACAAATGAAAGTGAAAGACATGTCGATATGGGAAAGGAAAACCATGATCGGGTCGACAGAAGGGGACAAAAAAAGAAAAATTACAGACACAGGAAGAAAACACAAACCCCCAAGGTCTTGATAGGAATATGTGATAACATTAGGCTCCATGGGGGATGGCATGCTCCCTACGAGCTACCAAGGATGTTAAGTTCCAGTGCCTTGTTGTTGGGTTGTGTAGTCTTTATTAAAACCTAAAAACAAAGTAGGAAGACAATATTTACAAATGCAGGGGGAGCCACTTGAGGATAAAAAAAAAACACTTCTTCAGGAAATGCCCATTCACAGGGCCATTAAAACCCACCTCGCCCTCCAAATCTTGCAACCTGTAAGTATTATTTAAAAATACTTCAGAGATTTTGAAGGGCCCAATCCAGAGGGCTTCAAACTTGTCGTGTTTTCCTCTATCCTATCTGGGTGAATCCCATTTAAGTACTAGATCTCCCAGCTAGAAATATTATTTTCTCACCTTTCTGTCAAAGGCTTGCTTGATCCTTTGTTGAAGGTCGTGATCTTTGTCCATCACCTACTCTCTAGTCTGTTGGACCTCCATGAGTTGATTAATTTTTCTCATCATATTGTCAGGCTCTCCTTGATAATCCTGAAATAAGTTTGCTACAGGTAAAGCTAGGTGAAAAGGAAAAATAGTGTATGTCCCATAAACAAGTTGGAAAGGGGAGATGCCTAGGGATCTCTTTTTCGTCACTCGATCAGCCCACATAACAAATTTAAGCTTTGAATCCCAAGCCTTCTTATTGTCTTCTAACATCCGTTTAATAAGCTTGATCAAGATTTTGTTAGAGGACTCTGTCAGTCCATTGCCTTGGGGATAATAAGGAGTGGAGTGAATTAATGAAATCCCAAACTACTCACATAACTTCATCAATGGCTCAGACTTAAAGGATGCAACATTATCAGTGATAATTATGTTTGGACAGCCAAACCTTGCCATGATATCTTCAAGAAATCCATTGACCACTTTGTGTGAAGTACTCTTGGTGGGGATATATTCTATCCATTTGGTGAAATAATCTATTGCAGTTAAGATCCATCCGTGTTCACCACTTTAAGTAGGATGAATCTCCCCAATGAAGTCCAACCCCCATTGCTAAAAAGGTGTCGAAGCTACTACAGAATTTAGTGGCAGGGATTTGAGTTGTTGTTTTCCTGAGAATTTTTTACATTTGATGCAGGCTCTAATCTTTATGCAGACATCAGTGAATAAAGTGGTCCAGTAGTACCCATCCCTAAGAATTTTGTAGGCTGTGGTATTCCAGAAATGGTGTCCCCCACATAGGCTACTATGAAAATCAAACAAAATTATTTGGGCCTCTTGTGGGTCTAGACATCTCAGAAGCACTCTTAGAGGATCTTTCCAATACAAGACCTGGTCAATAAGGCAATATCTTATTTCTTTGAGCTTTAAATATCTTTCCTTTCTCTTCTCCATTCCATCAGGAGGCTTTAATTCTTGCAGAAAATATATAATGTCTCCATACCATGTGCATTTTGCTAATGGTAAGCTGTCCTGAAAACTCTTGTTAGAGAACTTAGCCTATTGCTTTTCTGAGCAAACATTGATGAAGTTATCCCCCAAGGCTTTACAATTATATTCAACCAACAACTTGGCTAAACCTTTCCCTTTAACTAGCTTGGTGGGCTTTATTTCCAGATCAAACTCAAGGATTTTGGCGATCCATTTTCTCCTCTTCCCGTCTATGTTAGGTTGAATAAGAATGCCCTTCATAGAAGTTGAAGGAAATATACAATGACCTTTGAGTGTATGAGATAGAATCTAAAATCTTTGAGAGATTTTACCAAGGCATAGGCTTGCTTATCCATGATGTCATACCTGATCTCAGTATCCCTCAATGCTCTGATGAAAAAAGAAATAGGTTGCTCCAGCCCTGCATTCTTCTTTTGTAGTAGAACAACGGCCATTGTATCAAAGGAAGCGAAAGAAAAGATCATAAAGTACTTGGAATAATCAGGACTGATAAGAAAAGGTGCCTCGGTAAATGAATTTTTTATTTGATCAGAGTATTCCCTAGGTTCAACAGACCATTTTACTGCATTCCCCTTCCTGAGCATGGCGGTGATATGTTTTACCACCTCAGTGAAATTTGAAACAAACATCCTTAAAAAATTAATTTTGCCCAAAAAATACTAAACTTCTTTCCTAAACCTAGGAAGTGGAAGGGTTTGAAATGCCTCCACCATGCTGGGATCAATCCTCACTCCCTCAGTAGATACTACATGCCCCAACAACTTTCCCTCTTTCATGGAAAACAAAGATTTTTTGGGATTTAGGGAAAGACCAAATCTTCTGCATTTCGAGAAGACCTTCCTCAGATGACAGCAATGTTTTTTATCAGATCTAGAAAAGACTATTATGTCATCTAGATAGATCACCACAAACTAATCCTTCTCCCTAATGAAGGCTATGTCCATGGCTCGTTGAAATGTTTCCCTTGCATTCAATAATCCAAAGGGAATTTTGGCCTACATGAATGTGTCGTAAGGAGTGGTGAAGGTTGTCTTTTTTCTGTCCTCAGGCAAAACCGATATCTGATTGTAGCTCGGAAAGCCATCAATCATGAATATCCTTGATGCACCAGTTACCCTTTGTAATATATGTTCCATCTTTGGTAAGGGGTAATTTTCCTTCTTTGAGCTCCTATTTAGATTTTTGAAATCGACACAGAGTGTGATCTCTCCACTTTTCTTTCTCACTGGGATCAGATTGGTGACCCATTGTGTCATATGTTTTGAGGTCTTCATAGGTCCAAGAAAATACTTCAAAAAATTCCCTTAATAACTCAGCATACTCGGTCCTTTTCTCTCTTGTCAAGATACTTGACAATTTGACAAACTTTGGCTCCTTCTCTACGCCAATGTTTCACTCAGTTGTATCAACATTATCATTTGAGACTTTTCCCTTTACTACCACATCATTTCTATCAAAAATCCTTTTCAAAGGAACCAGTCCCCTTGGAATGTGATTACTAGGTAGATGAACAATATGATGATCATAAATCTTGTTCAGAATATCATCAGCATAAGGATCGGCTTCAGAAGCGTGGTCTTGGTCAATGTGCAAAGCTGAAAACTCCTCAACAATCTCCAGGAATATTTTGATTTCAAGATCATCCTCAAAAACCTTCCAATGCTTGACATTGTCAGGTATGGAGGGCATGTATTTTACTTTTGTATCATACCTGAGATCAGGTGGCAGAGGGACTCTGAAATTGCTCGTTGAAATAGCCAGGGAATCAGCCACAGTGTTTTCTCCTCTTGGAATAAATGATATATTGAAAGCTAGGAAAAAACTGTCAATGAGGTCCCAGGCTTCATTTATGTAGCTCCTAAGCTGAGGGTGTTTGGCCTGATAAATATTTTTGATCTGTTGGATAATCATCTTAGCATCTCCAAACACATATATCTCTTTAATCCCCGTGTCGTTTGCAACCCTTAAG
Organism: Picea glauca; assembly: GCA_000966675.3. Classification (NCBI taxonomy): domain Eukaryota; kingdom Viridiplantae; phylum Streptophyta; class Pinopsida; order Pinales; family Pinaceae; genus Picea; species Picea glauca. The sequence goes on from JZKD02S0271484.1 coordinate 14,691, forward strand.
CCCAAAACAAGAGATTTTTACTCTGCCACATTATTGGTAGCTTCAAACTCTAACTTATATGACAGAGATATAGTTTCTTGAACAGGGGAAACAAAAACTACCCCATCTCTAGCCCCATCTTTAGAGGAAGCTCCATCAAAGAACATTTTCCATACAAAGGTGATTGTGGAAGAATCTTCATGGGGGATAATTGGCTTCTTTTTTATTTGAAGAGGAGCCTCAGGGGTGTTGGTGAGGTGCAAAAGGTTGGATCCCAAATCAGTATCAAGGGAAAATATGGGACGATTGGTGGTGTCGGCTTCATCACTAACAATGTAGGCTATTTGAGCTTCTCTATACAGTCTTATGTGCTCCAAAGACCAGAATGGTACCATATGTGAGGTCTATCCACAACGTTCCCCTAAGCTTTTTAATCCAAGATCTTGAAAATAGCATGCCAAACTTGGGAGGAACATCAGCCACCACGATATCCATGACCACACTTTTCATGGGTAGTTGAAACAAGGTTACCACCAGATCTTTGATGACTCCAAGACACTGAACCCTCCTAGAGTCAAAGGAGTACAAATCATGATAGGCTTTTGTGACTTCTAGTCCCAATTCTTCCATGACTATTTTGGGCATGAGATTATGGGAAGCCCCTGAATCTATCAGGCAATTATGCAACACCTTATCATGTATATCTAGGTATGTGTAGAAGGGAGGGGATGAATTATTTATATCTTCTACCATAGGAACTAGGATGATTTTTGGCTTTTCATCTTGGAGGCTTGCTGAGTCTGCAGAATGGAAGGATGACTGAGACTGCAACAATTTAGAGAGGGACCTTTTGAAATATTCATGTTGGAATAGCTCTGAAAGGGGCACAGGAATTCTGATTTTCTAAATTTCATGCTCAAATTTAAAGGAGGAAGGAAGCTTAGGAATTTCTCTCACCTCTAGGACAGTTTCTTTGGCTATTGGCGAAAAATTCTAAGCTTTCTTTTCCTTGGCATTATTTGTTGCATGCTTAGTAGGCTTCTCTGCTATGAGAGGTTGATCAGGGATGTCAAACTTCCCTTCTTTCTTATTTGACCTGAGGTTTTACTTGTTGGGACTGCTATCATGGGATTTCTCCCCCTTAATCATGTCATTTATTTGTCTGTTCATGAGGAATTATTTGTATGCAGATTGAGTTAAATGAGAGAAAGGAGAGGTGTCTTCAATACAATGAATTTCAAGGTCTAGCTCTTCTTCTTCCTCTTCCTTATGAATAACAAGGTTGTTTTGAAAAGGAGCCTAGATTCTTTGATCGTTTCTATCTCTATCCCTATGTTCCCTTATAATAATCTGAGGAACATTTTTGTTCGGCCTCCTAAAGTTGCCTCTATTGTCAACATTTTGAGTATTTATGTATGTCGGCTTCCCCTCCATTTTGATTTTCTCCATCTCTGCAAACAGAGACTTTAGCATCTTTGTCAATTCATCTACTTGAGGGTAAGATATAGAAGAACCAAAGGTTGAGGTCTCAAACCTCCCTCTTCGCTTGTCTCTATCAGATTTTTTTCTAAGTCTATTAACTGCCAACACATTAGATTCTACTTCCAGGGCTACATATTGCATGTTAGCCAAGGAGGTATCCCTTCTTTCTCTGAGCAGGAGGCAGAAATCATGGTCAAAAGAACTAGCATAATTGATTTTGGAAGAGTCTTCTAAGGGTTTTATCTCAACAGGGATCTTATTATACATTTTATTGAATCTTTTGGAAAAGTCAGAGACAAACTCTCCTTCATTTCTCTTCAAGGACCCAAACTCTATCATGTAATACATGAAATCTTTTTTATCTCCCCACTGTCTCAAGAAGGAATTATCTAGATATTCAATCCCAAAAATAGATCCAGGGGTCAGTCCCCTAAACCATTTCCTAACCTCACCATCAAGGCTCTGGACAAAGACTTTGATCTTCAATTTCTCTACATAACTGTAGAAGGAAGCAAGGTGTTCTTCAGCAGCTATGTCCTCATCTCTAGTGAATTTAGGCATATAATTCAAGTGATATCCAACAAGGAGAGGATTCATTGTCTAAGGTAGGACTAGAGGGGCATACCTTGCATCCACTATGGTGTCCATTCTATTTCTAGGGGGATTAACGTCTACCATAGGGATATGAGGTGGAGGAGAATTAGGAGGAGAAAGGGATCGAACATGGGAGACTAGAACTGAGCTTGCGGGAGGAAAAGGAAACAATAGAGGATTTGAGGAGGAGGCTAATGGGTTTAAGGGATCAAAGGTTTCTCTTCTCTCATCAGCAGCAACAACAATAGGAGGAGGGGTGGTAAAGCTTGGGGTGGGAAAATATCCTAAATTCCTGGGTCTATACCAGGCTACAACGTCAAGGGAGAAAGGAGTGAAAAATATCTCTCCCTCTAATCCAAGACCAGGAGGACAAAACTTGACATGAACACTCCCAAAATTTAAAAAACGAGAAACTCCAACAAGAGGTCTGATAGGAAACTGAGAAGCAGATATTGGAGTCTCTAATAGAGGGCAATGAGAACTATCAGAAATACTTGGTTCAGCAGTTGAAAATCCTTCTCAGAGGGCCTTTCCCTTTCTGATAAGCTTCTCTATATTTTCTTTAGGTGCTACTAGGGGTAGCTGGGGGCTATACCTCGTATGTTTGCCTCCGGAAGCCACAACTGAAACAGCAGGTTCACCACAGTGGATTCATCACAATGGAGTCATCAGGTGCACAGTAACAATATTATAGGGCTCTGATGCTTGATGCACCTTCAAAGTTAGAGGCTCAATGTCATTCAATCCCGGGAAAAATATTCAACTTCGTCCCTGACAATGGCGCCAAAAATGTTAGCACTAGGAGTCACTCCTAGATTGCAGTAGGAGTAAGCCTGATACTCGTCATTTTATATGTCACAAGTTGTTTATAAAGGGTGACCGAATGGGAGTAAACTTAGAACAATATCGTTTTAACTCAGAAAATTGGGTTAGAAATACAGAGCTAGGTGAGGTCTTGATCTAACTTAGGCCAATAAGTTTCTTAGTGGTGAATAGGTGGAGGAGAAATGAGAAAGGAATGAAAGTTTTCTCTGGACATCCAGTCTTCCAACAGCCTTTGGAGGAAAAGTCTCAGATATGAGATCCTCTCAAATATAGAAAAATTCAAGAAACTTAAAATGCTACAAAAACTAATATAATCAAACATACACTACATCATCATTACAACACCCGAATGGATCATTCATTCACAGGCTTTAAGAGTCAGAATAAAAGAGTAAAGAAGAGGTTGGAAACCATTAAACAAGAAGTCTCAAGTGTCAGTCTATAACCAGAGAACCAAAGGCCTTGTTAAAAATTTACAATTGGGAGATTAGCTCTACCATCGATCCCTTTCAAAAATACAAAAACTGAGCATATATACTCAGAGAAATTCAGCCCCCTGACAGTAGGAGGGTAGATAAGCCATTAATTCCAATCCTAGCATGTGCATGATCTTTTGTCAGGAGAGGCTCAGACCGACATGGGTCCTATAGGAAAGCCTACACATAGGGGTACCATAGGCTCAACTGCTCCAGCCCTCCCACACCTTCCATTCATGGTTTGAGCTGAGGTTTCAACCACCTAATCAAATTTCATTAACTTGTTTCTTCCATGGCGGGTGGTCGAGACTATGTGTACAGGGAAAGACCATGTGCCTACTCCTTAAGTCTCGTAAGCTAGCTCCCCTTTCTTTTGGTTCTACCCTCAAAGGGACCCTGGGCTGTGACCATGTGTCTCTTTCTTGGATGACTTATATCGATCCTTGATTGACGGTCTCGACTGTGTCGGGAATTCTTGCACCGGGGATCCACGATGCACTTCCTTTCCTTTTCCCCAGTGCCCAATCTTGCGAAATGGCTACTTTATAATTCGATGGTCGGATCTACTTAGAACCGATGACCATGATGATTCCCTGAAGGCCCCAAGTCGCCAACCCACCTTCCATATAACTACGCACTAGGACTGTGGGCCCAAACCCCCCATGATGTTTTGAAGTTTCTATTTCGCATATCTGCAATGGAGAGGAGTGACCCCTTGTCACTTAGAATTTTGATCGCTGAAATCACGATGAGGTGTAATAACATGCCATGTGTCTATTCCTTGAACAACCCAGATTGGCATGGCTATCGTTTCACTGTGGGTCCACTGTGGCCATGCGCCTCTCGTCTTCATTGGCCCACTCCTTTCAATATAACCCTCGGCTATGACCATGGGCCAGTTGATATAGGTGTATATTGGTGGCCACCCACCTATTCCACTTGGACCCCCACCATTGCTTCTTTCAGTTTTTTAGTTTTCGCACAGCTTACTATTTTTAGCAGTTTTTTCGGGTCCTGAACTTCTGGGGCCATTTTGTGGCCCTAAACGATGTTTTTTTGGGTATGTTGCTATCGAAAAATAGCATCTCATGATGCTATTTTTTCTCTAGCGTTTTAGGCCTCGGATATATCTTTCCAACGAGCTATCATATTCCTAAAACGGAGATCGTATGCAAAAGTTACGACCCCGGGAAGTTGATGCACCAACTTACCCAAACGAGGCCCACATGACTTTTGGTGCTTCATATCCCAAGGTTAGGTTTTTGGATGTCTAGGACTTTTGGCATTCCCATTTTATTGTAAAAGGTCCTTCAAAGCCTCATTGTAATCATCTTCTCATGGATTCGAGTAGCAGCCACATCTCTTCTCAGAGATAAGCTACTAGCGCCCTAGCTAGTTTATTTCCATTATGTCTGTAAGCATATTTCAGTCATTTGTTATTAATGAAATGAAGTCTTATTTCCACTGCATCTCTGTGTTTATGTGTATTTCTGTATTTCATTGTGTTCCTACATAAATATGGATCAATGGTATCAGAGCGGTCTGCTCATTCTCGATCCTTCTTTGCATGTCCCGAACGAGATCGAGGTATAAGGAGTTGGGGCTCGATCTGGTTGAACCTTTGCAATATCAGCCTCGCAAACCCTGACGACCGCCCATGGGGGAAGAAAATAAATATGAGGGAGTAGGAGATCCTATCAAAATGTTGCTCGAGGAGGCCCTCGAGAAACAAAGGAACACGATGATGGACAACTTTGCCCAGATTCTTCAACGGATTCCGACTGGCGGTGCATCGACATCCAGAAGCCACTCTGGAGATGCCACTCCTTTTAAGGTACAAGTAAAATTTGACATTCCCATATTTGACAGAAAAATAGATGCAGATGTCGTAGATAGATGGTTGAATCTGTTAGAAGGATATTTCTCGGTTCATGACTTTCCTGACCGAGAAAAGATTATTTTCGCACTCCTCAAAGCCGCCCCCCATGTCAAGGACTGGTGGGAAACCTACTCAAAGCAAGAGGGCGAGGGAGAACCCTCTTTGTTCTCATCCACACCCACTTGGAACTCTTTCCGAGACGCCATCAAGGAACAATATTATCCCATGGGGAGCTATGAGGAAAAATACATATAATGGACTACGTTACGGCAGCAAAGGGACCAAGATGTGCATGAGATGACGAATTTGTTTCATACCCTATGCACAAAGTTGGGTATCAAAGATTCAGAGAAACATTTGGTGTCAAAGTACCGCAGTTGTCTGCACAGATACATTCAGGAGGAAATGGAGTTCCTTGACATCTCCTCACTTGGTATGGCATACCAATACGCTGCCAATATTGAGCAGAAGTTCAAACAGAAGAAACGAGACTTTGGGTCTGCAAATCAGAAGCACGGGAAAGGTACTCCCAAACTGAAAAACAAAGGACCAAGCCAAGGCGGGGCAGACTAGGACAACCCGCCAAATCCACAAGCAAAGAACAACACCACGAAGCCAAAAAAGGACATGGGGAAGTGGTGTGAGTTCCA
>JZKD02S0271495.1:0-20575 GCA_000966675.3 Picea glauca
CTAATTGTTTCAGCTTTGTCAAATGGTCCAAATGGTTGGTGTCAGTGTCAAAGCATTCATAAAGGTCTGCCACAAAGTGTGTCCAAGCAATATACCCTTGACGAGAAGTTTTTCTCCATTGCCACCATTGCCAACTTTCTTGATCTAGATGGAGAGAACCATATCGAAGTTTGGCCAAGTCATATGTAATGTCGTATAAAGAGATGTAATGTTCCATTTGGGTTACCCAACTAGTGGGGTCCGAGCCATCAAATTTGGTCACATCCACCCGAGGGAGGCGTAGGTCACGTTTAAAGTGATTGTTCTGCAAGGTATGGGAATGCGAGGAATGGTCACCTTAGGTATGTGGAGGTGAGGAAGAGGAAGGGTTATCTGTAGGGATATGCAATTTGGTACAGAGTGCCGAAAAGACTGATTCAAGCTGGGTGGTGAGGTATTATTTGATTTCCCCCATTGAGGACTACATGGTTGTATTGATGGCAACAACATTGGCACCGAGTTGTTTCACTTCTTGTTGGGTCTCAATGAGACCAGATTGAAAGGTGTTGAAGCGAGCTTCCAAGTGTTGGCTACGAGTATGGGCCATGAGGATGAGGAAACTGAAAAGGGGCGGACAGGTTAAAAAAAATTGTTCAAAAAAATGATATGGATGAATGTGATAAGGGCGAAGAGATGAATCCAATCGAATAGGTCTCAAATGATGGTGAAAAAATTTCCAGACTTTTTATTTTTATTTTTTTTACAGAGTTATACTCCGGTTTGAAGAATACTGCAAAGAGGAAATGCCCAAATGCTTAACCAGAAAGAAATGTGTATTTACTTGGCAACCCGAACACAGTTGCGCGGCAATAGATCTTGTCTATTTTAATTTGTTTATGTTTCTGTCACCCAACGGTTAGGTATTCAAGGATTCTACAGACAAGATTTTTCCCCGTGCTATAGCTCTCTGATATATGTGCAAGGTCCAACAGTATTACTTGTCCCAATATCTCAGGTCACTAACTAAGGAGGATAGACCGTACCCTTAGATGTACTACCCGACTACCCAGCTACTGGAGAGAATCTTCCCGAGTGTTGTTCTCGATGACACTATTGCAGTCAAGTGACAGATTGGTTTATCTAAAGAGGGCTTCAGGTAATATAGGCCGATCTGTACACAGGTGTTGTCTGATGCGCTACCACTCGAAGGGGTACGAACAGGGGTTACAAGAGTGGCCAACATATGTGTGCTTAAGTACCACTTGTATTTCCTGTGTGTATGAATCCCTCAATCATGGTTTTATGCGCATAGCGATAGATCTTTGTGGCTTAAAGACACCGGAATACGTCTCTACTGTGAAAAAAATTTAACCCACACTTTCTTTCAAGGAAAGTTCTTTGATACCACTTGTAATATACCAGATATAAAATGTATGCAGAACTGAAATAAAATGCTAGTAATGGCAGAATAACAACAATATAACCAGAACATTCACCACAATNAGAAAATAGAAAGTAAATAAAGAGAGAAAGGACTCCCTCATTCTCTTTTTTACTCTTTGTTGACCCTTTTGGACCCTTTTACTATTTTAATAAATTAAAGTGACTTTATAAACTTAAAGTCACTTAAAAAACCAATTTTTAACATTGGAAAGTGATTAATGGGATTTTAAGATATTCCTAGATGTTGGAATCTCTTTTTCATCATCCCAACCTATATATATTTTCATCTCGATTCCAACGAGCTATTACACGAAGGTATTCCCTCATATAATATGATCCATATAATACCTTTAGTGTATTTAATTAAAGTATGTTCAATAAAAACCCAAAATTACAGGAATCGCCAGAATGCCATAGAACCAAGAGAAAATTGTGCGGAAATGATCTTGATGATGAAGGATGGTGAATGGACTAGTTTGGGCCCCATGTAACCCCTCCAAATCGCTCGAGCTCATTATTAACCTCATTTTACCCCTTTGGTCAGACTCACATATGCTCATAAGGTCACCTCCGACTGCACAGCATGGAATCCAAAAATGGGGACATTACAGTCCTCCCTTCCCAAATATTGCTTGTACTCAAGTAATGCCATAACAAACTGATGCTCCATCGTCTGAACCGGACTGAAACTGAAAATGATACCATAATCCCAAACCACCCTGGGAGATGTGAAACATCCTCTGCTCAATGTGTGGTCCTTCAAGGTATGAACATAAGAGTCCTCCTAAATACAGATGATAAGTAGAGCAACTCGTTCCTGGAACAACTCGATCAACACCTCAAATAACTTATCTACTTGGAAAGCAATCTCATGAAAGAAAAATCTGGTTGTCGCCTATGTGTTAGCTATTAGACCATCTAATACTGAAATCCTTGGGTCATGTTGATGGGTCCTAAATCCATTTAGTTCAAAAATAGGAACCAAACCCAACAATGAGGCCCAATTAGACTCTGCAGCGTTTAATGGTGGAATGGTTCTTCATATCTCACGATCCGACCAATTAATCGATGGGCTTTACGTTTTATTGTGAAGGGGTCTGCTTCAGTTGGGACTTTCTCTTTTTGCATTTTCTCTTAGGTGGGACCAAAGTAAGATTGTAAGTCGGTATAAAGCAACTTGGAAACAAAATCAAATTAAGTTTAACTACTGGAGAAGAGGTTGAGCTTCAGATAACTCGCTACTCAAGCATGCAGACGACAATTCTATACCACAGGCCTAGTAATAATACATTAACCATGTGAGCATCCAATTACTGTCTAAGATACTAATTATCAGAAAGAAAACACATATGTGATAAAACAAAGGCAAGCAGAATAATCCACCTACTTTAATCATCCATCACATGATAACACAACGATTCATATTCATCATTAAAGTAAAGAACAAAAAAATATTGCACCAGATAACTTGACAATATATTAAATAGCTCTTACTCATTACAACATCATTCATGAAACAAGATAGGAAATAGTTCTTCTCCATGTCCAATCACACATGCATTTGATGAAAATAACTTTGTCTCTAGTCCAGAAGGACTTCTGTATTAACGGTTGCTCGGAAATAATTCTTGACAAAACCAAAACAGAAGTGTTTCTTGCAACAACCATCGACCTTTAACTAATTGGTCGATGCTCTTATTTATAATGTAAAATTAACTAAAAATAATGGATAAGTGTAGTTTAAACAAAACAAAACTCGCCACCAGGCATTCTCTTCTAACAGTTTTCCAATAGTCATCTCAAGATATCCCTTCGAAAGGGTGACTTTTCTCATACTCCGACCAACTGATAAGAAACTCCTCGCAGGTTTGGGCCCATGGAAATCTGTGTTGTTCCATTGGAGTTGCGTAAATTCCTTTGACCTCCACCGCATGCGCCTGGTACTTCACCAGACTGGTGGTTAACTATTGTAGCACAGTTCGTGCTCTATTCAAATGTTCCATAAATAGTTGCACTTGTCCTATCGATGTGTCGGTCACCTTCACTAGCTCTTCGCACCATAATGAATCTTGCTTGGTATGTGATTCGACTATGTCTCACAAGTCGACGAAGTCATCGTGGGTGATGAACTCTGGGAGTCCTATATCCTTCATTGATTTTTTGATTTTATCCCAATGTTTCTCGCATTTGGGCCACTACTCTTCAATTTCCTAGTGTGGTTCCTGAGACATCTTAGCCTAGTACTCGGTCGATCACTTCATGTGATCAAGACTCCTTTCTCCCAACATCTGGATGTCGTGTTCTTATTTATCAAGGCCCTGTTGAACTGCATCAATGTATTTGATTCCCTCTATGGCCTTTTACACCCTTTCATACCACCACTCCATATCCTTTCATGTCATGAGTTCCATGCGGGTTTCTTCTTCGAGCTCAACTATCTTCGTAGAAAAAAGGTGTCGCTCGTGTGTGAACTTGTTGTAAGCCTCTTCGAACTTGCTTCTCAGGTATACCATGGTATGAGTGGTACTCTGATAGTATTCATCTAGGTGGCGCACATGTTCTAGTTCCTTTAGGGTAGTGACCAACTCCTTTTCATCTCATTTGGCTCTGTCCCGAGTGGCTTCCAAGAACGCCATCTCCACACTGAGGAGCTCTGATGTTCAGGCATTTTATGTGTTTATCAAATTATCCTCTGTAGCGATGAGGATGGAGCGAACCACCATGATCCTCCTTTTCTTTGTGGTTCTTTGGATGATGGCCTTCCTCTTTAGATTGTAGGAGACAACATAAATATCGGCTACTTTGTCCACAGGTTCAGGAATCTACTGATCACCCCATGTGAGTGTGTTTCCCAGTTTTTTGGTGGTTTATATCTGTTCAAGGTTGGGTTCTTGAACTTCCTCGTTGTGCTCCGAGGGCCCAGACTCTATCTATATGTTTTCGGGGATATGTTTTTCGAGAAGAATAGAGGCTTTAGGAAAATACTCGATACTTACTTGTTCATTGGTCGTTGAAACATCGACTTCCTTTTGCGGGGATCCTTCCTTTGGCTCATCCAGTTTTGACTTGTCCTTCAGAGTGTCTGCTCGGGTTTCCAGCCGATCGAGCCTCTTGGTGCCAGGAACACTTTCAACTTCTATTTTCTTTTGTGGGACCTCCTGGGTTTCGACCCTGGGATTAGAAGAATAAATATTCTCAGGTCCCTTTTCTTCTTGGATAGTTACAGGGGTCCCGAGAGATGCATCCGGGCTCTCATCATCACTACATATATTTATGAACTCGCTCAAAGTATTAGGCACACTTATTTCTATTGATACCTGGCATGTCTCTGGTTGATTTGTCACACCTACCAGAGATTTAGCCGGTGGAATTATGGATTCAGGGTCATTTGACTCATTGATGTTACCAAGGTTCATGAAATCAGGGCCGCTTGGCCCCATCAGTCTTTCTTCTGGGCTATCAGTCAGAAGCCTTGGAATCATAATGAGGTTTGGGTTATTCTGCATCTGATTCATCATCTTTTGGGCCTATTTATACATGAGTTCCCCTCTGTACTAAGCATCCTGAGCCTCAGGAAAATTTCTATCTTGTATCGGGGTCACCTGGGAAATCTTTGCTATTTCGGTGGCTTCCTGAGGAGCTTCCACCGCTTCGACTAATTCATATGCTATCCTTTATTCTCTAGCCCTAAGGACCTCTTGAGTCAATTGTTCCAGGATTGTTTCTTACTCATCCCAACTCATTGCCTTGAACCTGGTTTCCTTAGGGTTAGCCATCCTTGCCACCACCTCATCCCAGTTTTGATCATTTTCGGTGAAAATTGCATCTTTATACCTGTCATGGGCATATGTCCAGCAAGATGATACTTGTAATGCGTGCTTCAAGACTAGGCCCTTTGGGTCATTCTTGCGAAAATGACCAGTCTAGAATCGAAACTCCAATTGGCGTAATCCCTCTTGCTTGGCCTGCGCGGTGTCCTTTACCATGTAGAAACCAATATGAAATCCATAGGGTATGAAGGCCCACTTATTATATTTTACCAAAGTATCATTGTAACCTTGCAATATGGTCTGCTAGTAGATTTCCCCTACCACTAGTTGATCAGGGACATATATAGGAAACATATGAGGTGCTCCAGTGGCACCGAAAAACATGATGTAGGTATTTTTCTCATCCAAATACCAGTGGCCAACTTTCTATACAATCCTTTAGGCTACATCCAACAACCTTGGGTACTCTTTCTTGAACAACAAAAAATAAATATGTGCGATAAACTGATTGCAGATGAGAGAGTAGGATTTATTGTACCTGTTCCCCCACAAGATGCTGAAATACACATGGACCGGGAGCTCTAATGTGTGCCAGCTCAAGTTCATTCTAACAAAGACATTTCTGGCACAAATGATGTCCAATAGATAAGAAGACATATAGAAGGATGGGGTTTCTCCCTCTTTCAACGTTTGAGCCTGTCGTATGCAAGTGCTCAGCTATTTGGAGATGATGGCACCCCAGTTAAAACCTATTCTAGAAATGACTACCATATAATCTACAGGCATACAAGCCTCTGAAAACCTAGAGCAGTCCTTCTCCCCAAGCAATCGATAGAGGAGGGCCATTAAATAGATGTACGACTCCCTCAGGTTAGCAGTCGGGTACCAGCCGAAGGTCCGATTGGTGAACCTTTTATCCTCTCTCCACCACGATGCCATCACCTTGCTGGTGTCGTGTTTCTCATAGAAGATTACAACAAAATCGATGTTTATCCATTCTTTTGGCTCTCTGAGTTTGTAGAAATTATGCACTTCCACTGGGAGGAAAACCCCGACACATCTTCCACTGCCTTCATTAATCAAACATCTTTGTGTGTCAGTGTGATCGATAAGCCATTTCAGGAGTTCTATGTAGGGGAATACTAGAGTCCTTCTCGCCACCATGTGCAGATACGCCTTTCAGACATTCGGGAGGAATTCAAAATTGAGTCTCCTCGTATCGAGATCGTTGCACGTGGTATATTCGGGGAATTCCTCCCGCTTGATTTTCTCGAAAATTTCTTCCCAGCGTGGGAATATTGTTTTGGTCCCAATGTTCACCTCTGTGTCTCCAAAGGTCGGAGGCTGAATGAAATCCTTCTTGGTGGCTATTTTGATGATGGGCACCGACTTTGGAGCGAATTCCAATTGTCTTGCAACCGCTAGGGAGGAACCTTCTCCCACCTCTGGTTCCTATAGCTATGGCGCTCTTGGAGATTTCCTTGTGGTAGGTTTCTTCAGAGGCATTGTTCCTACAACCAAAAATGATCTTTAGGCATGTGTACATAGTAACATTGGATTAAACGTAAGAAATGAAGCATAAAACATCCATAGATCGGTACATACCTGTAACACTTACTAAACCTATTGTTTCATACTCACTGGGCCCTGGAATATTTCCCCATATTGCTTGTCTCTCTCCTCTAGATGTTTCGAACTGGCTTGCGCACAGAATAATCTTGTTTACAATAATTCAAAGAATTTAATGGGGAAGATCCTACTAGTCACATCAACCAATTCATTCGAGTGATGGGTGAACTTTAAAACAACCTACCGTCGAATCTCTGCAAATAAATTCTACGTGAGTTGACGGTGGGACGCAGAGGGTGATGCACTGTATCGACAAGTTCAAACAGTCCTTTTGATTCGCACATGAATTAGAAACTAATGCAGGATTTTGGAATTAATTAGTTCTTTAAATGCTTTGGATCTATCGTATCTTAGAGCTAAAATGTCCCATCGTGTTGCTTTCTTAGTGGGAAGATCGGGAATCGATGATATCCTTATGTATGTTCCCATTCACATCCTCCGAAGAAAACCTTTGATGCCGACTGATTTTGTCGTACAATGCTAACGTGGAAAAATTGGTTTGGGGTACGATGCAATGAAGACTGGCGACTTAACTCGCAAGTATTAATAGGAGTCAGAACTCTCTTTTAATTTCGCGTTCCTAAACTAAGCCTACGGATTTCCGATGACAAAAAGATATCGAGGGTCAGTGATTAGGGAAAACCCTATCGCATAATTTCCTTTGGGTTAGTTCCTTCAAAAATTCCCGATGCCAAAATATTTCGGGACTTGGGAATCGGGAAAAAAAATTTAGTATCGTCCAAAATTTCGTCATGGTTTCATTTTTTCCGACTCTGATGAGCGCGTCGGTTATTGGCTATCGGTAATAACATTTATTTCTTTTGAATTATTTACTCGTTTTGCCTTTTCTTGATGACAAAAGGGATTGACAATCGGTGATATCCACAGTGATGCTTGTCACAAAAGAAGAATCATGTCTTCCAATGTCGTATTTCTTAAGCGCGTTGGGTGAAGTGCTTTGGCTATATGTTTCCTTATTTAAATGTTAAATATTTTAAGTCNCAGGGTCATTTGACTCATTGATGTTACCAAGGTTCATGAAATCAGGGCCGCTTGGCCCCATCATTCTTTCTTCTGGGCTATTAGTCAGAAGCCTTGGAATCATAATGAGGTCTGGGTTATTCTGCATCCGATTCATCATCTTTTAGGCCTATTTATACATGAGTTCCCCTCTCTACTAAGCATCCTGAGCCTCAGGGAAATTTCTATCCTGTATCGGGATCACCTGGGAAATCTCTGCTATTTCGGTGGCTTCCTGAGGAGCTTCCACTGCTTCGACTGATTCAGATGCTATCCTTTATTCTCTAGCCCTAAGGACCTCTTGAGTCAATTGTTCCAGGATTGTTTCTTACTCATCCCAACTCATTGCCTTGAACTTGGTTTCCTTAGGGTCAGCCATCCTTGCCACCACCTCATCCCAGTTTTGATCATTTTCGGTGAAAATTGCATCTTTATACCTGTCATGGGCATATGTCCAGCAAGATGATACTTGTAATGCGTGCTTCAGGACTAGGCCCTTTGGGTCATTCTTGCGAAAATGACCAGTCTAGAATCGAAACTCCAATTGGCGTAATCCCTCTTGCTTGGCCTGCGCGGTGTCCTTTACCATGTAGAAACCAATATGAAATCCATAGGGTATGAAGGCCCACTTATTATATTTTACCAAAGTATCATTGTAACCTTGCAATATGGTCTGCTAGTAGATTTCCCCTACCACTAGTTGATCAGGGACATATATAGGAAACATATGAGGTGCTCCAGTGGCACCGAAAAACATGATGTAGGTATTTTTCTCATCCAAATACCAGTGGCCAACTTTCTATACAATCCTTTAGGCTACATCCAACAACCTTGGGTACTCTTTCTTGAACAACAAAAAATAAATATGTGCGATAAACTGATTGCAGATGAGAGAGTAGGATTTATTGTACCTGTTCCCCCACAAGATGCTGAAATACACATGGACCGGGAGCTCTAATGTGTGCCAGCTCAAGTTCATTCTAACAAAGACATTTCTGGCACAAATGATGTCCAATAGATAAGAAGACATATAGAAGGATGGGGTTTCTCCCTCTTTCAACGTTTGAGCCTGTCGTATGCAAGTGCTCAGCTATTTGGAGATGATGGCACCCCAGTTAAAACCTATTCTAGAAATGACTACCATATAATCTACAGGCATACAAGCCTCTGAAAACCTAGAGCAGTCCTTCTCCCCAAGCAATCGATAGAGGAGGGCCATTAAATAGATGTACGACTCCCTCAGGTTAGCAGTCGGGTACCAGCCGAAGGTCCGATTGGTGAACCTTTTATCCTCTCTCCACCACGATGCCATCACCTTGCTGGTGTCGTGTTTCTCATAGAAGATTACAACAAAATCGATGTTTATCCATTCTTTTGGCTCTCTGAGTTTGTAGAAATTATGCACTTCCACTGGGAGGAAAACCCCGACACATCTTCCACTGCCTTCATTAATCAAACATCTTTGTGTGTCAGTGTGATCGATAAGCCATTTCAGGAGTTCTATGTAGGGGAATACTAGAGTCCTTCTCGCCACCATGTGCAGATACGCCTTTCAGACATTCGGGAGGAATTCAAAATTGAGTCTCCTCGTATCGAGATCGTTGCACGTGGTATATTCGGGGAATTCCTCCCGCTTGATTTTCTCGAAAATTTCTTCCCAGCGTGGGAATATTGTTTTGGTCCCAATGTTCACCTCTGTGTCTCCAAAGGTCGGAGGCTGAATGAAATCCTTCTTGGTGGCTATTTTGATGATGGGCACCGACTTTGGAGCGAATTCCAATTGTCTTGCAACCGCTAGGGAGGAACCTTCTCCCACCTCTGGTTCCTATAGCTATGGCGCTCTTGGAGATTTCCTTGTGGTAGGTTTCTTCAGAGGCATTGTTCCTACAACCAAAAATGATCTTTAGGCATGTGTACATAGTAACATTGGATTAAACGTAAGAAATGAAGCATAAAACATCCATAGATCGGTACATACCTGTAACACTTACTAAACCTATTGTTTCATACTCACTGGGCCCTGGAATATTTCCCCATATTGCTTGTCTCTCTCCTCTAGATGTTTCGAACTGGCTTGCGCACAGAATAATCTTGTTTACAATAATTCAAAGAATTTAATGGGGAAGATCCTACTAGTCACATCAACCAATTCATTCGAGTGATGGGTGAACTTTAAAACAACCTACCGTCGAATCTCTGCAAATAAATTCTACGTGAGTTGACGGTGGGACGCAGAGGGTGATGCACTGTATCGACAAGTTCAAACAGTCCTTTTGATTCGCACATGAATTAGAAACTAATGCAGGATTTTGGAATTAATTAGTTCTTTAAATGCTTTGGATCTATCGTATCTTAGAGCTAAAATGTCCCATCGTGTTGCTTTCTTAGTGGGAAGATCGGGAATCGATGATATCCTTATGTATGTTCCCATTCACATCCTCCGAAGAAAACCTTTGATGCCGACTGATTTTGTCGTACAATGCTAACGTGGAAAAATTGGTTTGGGGTACGATGCAATGAAGACTGGCGACTTAACTCGCAAGTATTAATAGGAGTCAGAACTCTCTTTTAATTTCGCGTTCCTAAACTAAGCCTACGGATTTCCGATGACAAAAAGATATCGAGGGTCAGTGATTAGGGAAAACCCTATCGCATAATTTCCTTTGGGTTAGTTCCTTCAAAAATTCCCGATGCCAAAATATTTCGGGACTTGGGAATCGGGAAAAAAAATTTAGTATCGTCCAAAATTTCGTCATGGTTTCATTTTTTCCGACTCTGATGAGCGCGTCGGTTATTGGCTATCGGTAATAACATTTATTTCTTTTGAATTATTTACTCGTTTTGCCTTTTCTTGATGACAAAAGGGATTGACAATCGGTGATATCCACAGTGATGCTTGTCACAAAAGAAGAATCATGTCTTCCAATGTCGTATTTCTTAAGCGCGTTGGGTGAAGTGCTTTGGCTATATGTTTCCTTATTTAAATGTTAAATATTTTAAGTCGAGGATTTTCATAGTTTCAACCAAAATTTTCAAAGACTTAACGAGACTAAAAAATGGTAAGGAAACGCAAAATTTTCCAAAATGGAGATGAATCAGACAATGCAAAGAGATCAAGTGGTACCCAAAAAGTAAGTTTGAAGATAGAATTTTAGAGTGTGTTGAGTGCTCAAAAAATGGTGACTTGTTGGGTGAAAGTAGAATGTTTGTTCTTCCTTCAGGCTCGGTCGATGCAGAAGTTGGTGGATAACTTAACTGGTTTTAAATCAGAGCCTCTTTAACTTTTGCATTCGAGATTCTTCGGTTGATGTTTCCGGTTTTTCCTGTGGGGTTTTTAACCTTTATTCCTCCTTCGTTTCCTATAACCCTGACTCATGCCCTTTTTGAAAAAAATCTAGTAAAGTATTCACTGGCCCGAAGCCTTTATTTACCTTTAATCATTTTCTATCGTGTTGGTCCGCTGCCAGTGAGCGTCCATAGCCCCGATGGAGTCACCCCGACATCACAGACCTTTCTCCACTGCCAGTGATAATTCGTATTCCCGGCAGAGATATCTACATACCCTCTCCTATTGTTCACTCTTTTGATAATATCACTTTTATTCCAGCATGATGATTTGAGCGAGTGGGAGAGGATGATGTCTATTTATTTTTCAAAGTGACATGGTTAAGGTGGATCCTTTTCTACCTTTTTCTTCGGGGTTCATGTAATCCTTTTGAGCTTTCATTCTTTCCCTTAAGGTCTTACCAAACCACTAAGTAGATACTTCTGACATTTCTCCGAAGTTTTTCATTTGTGCAGGTTAGATAGATGACTCCTCAAAGCAACCACAAGCTCCTCAATGCTTCTTGTGTTTTATATGAGCAATGAGTTAGGAACATAGATCTCTATGTCACATGATTTAAAGTCGTCCATTGTCTCACTGAACACAACCTTCAAAAGTGGAAAATTCCAAAAGAAAAAGAAAACAACAACAAAAAAATGCATTTCGCAATCATTAAAACATTCATACAAAACACAAAACATTTTCCTTTATTTATTTATTTTTATTATTATTGGAAATATTGTTTGAGGTCTTGGCCATTTACCGGGAGGGCGTCAGGTTCCCCCCTTAGATTCTGTAATAGATAAGTGCATGCCCCAATCTTCTTATCCACCTGGAAAGGTCCAAGCCACTGATTTTGAAACTTAGAATGCTTCCCTTTTGGCTCATTTGCTCTGTCCCATTTTAGGACTAAGTCTCCTACTTCAAATTTTTCTCTTTAGCCTTATATTTATCATACCATCTTTTCACTATCTGTTGATGAGATAGAAATTTTGAATTAGCCTTTTCTCTCTCTTCTTCTAGCATGAGCAAAGTATCAATTCTTTGTTGTATGACCAATGAAGGTTCCCCGTTGGAATGTTGGGCTAGTTGAAGATATGGAAGATAAATCCCATTTGGGAGAATGGATTCCTACCCGTAAACTAGAAAGTATGGGGAATTTCCTATAGCTTCCTTGGGTGTGACCCTATCGTCCCATAGAGAGTTATGGAATAGATGATGCCAATTCCTTTGGTTATCTGCAACCATCTTTTTTAATATTCTCACTAGGTTCTTATTGGTTGATTCTGCCACCCTGTTTCCTTGTGGATAATAATTTGCAGAGTACCTAATTATGATTCCTTTGTCTAGAGAAAACTTTGTCAATAGAGTGGAAGAAAAATAAGTTGCATTATCAAAAACTAGAATAGAAGGGACACCAAACCTTGTGATCAGTTGTTGTTCTATGAATTGGATCACCACCTACATGAGTAAGAGGGATGGCCTCTACCCACTTCATGAAATAATCAGTGGAAGTAAGTATATACTTGTGTTGTTTCAAACAACTGGGTGTAATTTATCCTATGATATCCAACCCCCATTTCTCTAAAGGCCTAGAGACAGTAACTGGTTGGAGCAGGATTGCTTCTCTCTTCTCCCTCCTAGCGCTTATTTGGCAATTTTTGTAGTTTTTAGCATAGGTGTGAGCGTCTTTGAACAAGGTGGGCCAATAATAGCCAACTCTCAATATCTTATGAACAGTGGTGTTTCCTGCAAAATTTCTGTTGGTAGGGCCATCATGGCGCTCCTTCAGAAATTTGTCTGCGTCTTCACGTTTGAGACATCTTAACAGTACCCCATCATAATTAGTCTGGAAGAGTACTAAATTTATGAGGCGATATTGTGCAGACTTTAACCTAAGATTTCTCATTTCCCTAGGATTGAGATTTTCTGGACAAGTCCCATGGTGCAAGAGATAAGTCAAATTCTCATACCAAGACTCTGGCCCTAGGGAAATATATGATATTTCACCACACCATAATTCCATTTCATTCTCCCATACAGAATCTTCATTTACTTGGTCTTGGGCTTCAGTTGTGAGTTTGCATAACCCTTTCCCTTTAACTAGTTTGGAAGGTTTTATATCTAGATCAAATTCTTGAACTACTGCCATCCATTTCCCTCTTCTCTCCCCCATTTCTTGTTGAGTGAATAGGGATTGGACCGTAGGGTGAGGCATGATAAATTTGGTGTGGTTCTTGAGGATGTAAGACCTGAAGTGTTTTACTGTCTTATATACTTCATAGGTCTGTTTAACCACGGCAGGATAATTTAGTTAATCTCCTTGGATATTATTTCTCATGAACGACACTAGAGCCTCGTTGTTGTAATCATCCTTCTGAGTAAATTCTGTAGCTAATGACTGGTCGGAGGCAAAAGTATAGAGGAAGAAATCCCTATTGAAATTGGGACTTCGTAACAAGGGGGCCTAAGATATAGAAGTTTTAATATTGATGAAAGATTCCTTTCATTCACCATCCCACTTAAATTTGGCATCTTTGCAAATCATCTTTTGTAAGGGTTTGATAGTTTCCGCAAAATCGGGAGTGAATTTCCTCACGAAATTAATTTGCTCAAAAAAAGACTACATAGTTTTCTTGTTGTGAGGCAATGAGAGTTGAGATATGGCCTTAAACCTTTCTGGGTCTATGCGAATGATTTCTTGCAATATAATGTGGCCTAGTAGCTTACCTTCCTCAACACCGAAAATAGTTTTCTTGGGATTTAAGGATATATCGTATGTCCTACACCTTTCGAAAATCTGAGTTAAGTGTTGGATGTGCTCTTCTATGCTCTTTGAATACACAGCTACATCATCCATATACACTATGACACACTTGTTGATTAGTCCCCGAAATTCCATGTCCATGGTCGTTTGGAAGGTCTCCCCTGGATTGATTAACCCAAAAGGCATGTGTTTATAAGCGAAGGTTCCCCACTTGGTTCGAAAGGTAGTTTTCAAACAATCTTCCTCTAAAACCAAGACTTGGTTGTAACCTAAGAAACTGTCTCGTAGAGAGAAGATCTCCAAGCTAGACATGGTTTGCAGGAGTTTCTCCATTGGCAGGATTGGGTAATTTTCCTTTTCTAAAGCTCTGTTGAGGTTCCTAAAATCTACGCATAAGCAAATTTATCCAGAATTTTTTCTCACAAGAACCAGATTTTCTACCCACGTGGAATGCCTAACCTGGAAGATGATCTTGGCATCTAAAATTTTGTTTAATTCATGATACATGAGAGGTTCCANGACTAGGCCCTTTGGGTCATTCTTGCGAAAATGACCAGTCTAGAATCGAAACTCCAATTGGCGTAATCCCTCTTGCTTGGCCTGCGCGGTGTCCTTTACCATGTAGAAACCAATATGAAATCCATAGGGTATGAAGGCCCACTTATTATATTTTACCAAAGTATCATTGTAACCTTGCAATATGGTCTGCTAGTAGATTTCCCCTACCACTAGTTGATCAGGGACATATATAGGAAACATATGAGGTGCTCCAGTGGCACCGAAAAACATGATGTAGGTATTTTTCTCATCCAAATACCAGTGGCCAACTTTCTATACAATCCTTTAGGCTACATCCAACAACCTTGGGTACTCTTTCTTGAACAACAAAAAATAAATATGTGCGATAAACTGATTGCAGATGAGAGAGTAGGATTTATTGTACCTGTTCCCCCACAAGATGCTGAAATACACATGGACCGGGAGCTCTAATGTGTGCCAGCTCAAGTTCATTCTAACAAAGACATTTCTGGCACAAATGATGTCCAATAGATAAGAAGACATATAGAAGGATGGGGTTTCTCCCTCTTTCAACGTTTGAGCCTGTCGTATGCAAGTGCTCAGCTATTTGGAGATGATGGCACCCCAGTTAAAACCTATTCTAGAAATGACTACCATATAATCTACAGGCATACAAGCCTCTGAAAACCTAGAGCAGTCCTTCTCCCCAAGCAATCGATAGAGGAGGGCCATTAAATAGATGTACGACTCCCTCAGGTTAGCAGTCGGGTACCAGCCGAAGGTCCGATTGGTGAACCTTTTATCCTCTCTCCACCACGATGCCATCACCTTGCTGGTGTCGTGTTTCTCATAGAAGATTACAACAAAATCGATGTTTATCCATTCTTTTGGCTCTCTGAGTTTGTAGAAATTATGCACTTCCACTGGGAGGAAAACCCCGACACATCTTCCACTGCCTTCATTAATCAAACATCTTTGTGTGTCAGTGTGATCGATAAGCCATTTCAGGAGTTCTATGTAGGGGAATACTAGAGTCCTTCTCGCCACCATGTGCAGATACGCCTTTCAGACATTCGGGAGGAATTCAAAATTGAGTCTCCTCGTATCGAGATCGTTGCACGTGGTATATTCGGGGAATTCCTCCCGCTTGATTTTCTCGAAAATTTCTTCCCAGCGTGGGAATATTGTTTTGGTCCCAATGTTCACCTCTGTGTCTCCAAAGGTCGGAGGCTGAATGAAATCCTTCTTGGTGGCTATTTTGATGATGGGCACCGACTTTGGAGCGAATTCCAATTGTCTTGCAACCGCTAGGGAGGAACCTTCTCCCACCTCTGGTTCCTATAGCTATGGCGCTCTTGGAGATTTCCTTGTGGTAGGTTTCTTCAGAGGCATTGTTCCTACAACCAAAAATGATCTTTAGGCATGTGTACATAGTAACATTGGATTAAACGTAAGAAATGAAGCATAAAACATCCATAGATCGGTACATACCTGTAACACTTACTAAACCTATTGTTTCATACTCACTGGGCCCTGGAATATTTCCCCATATTGCTTGTCTCTCTCCTCTAGATGTTTCGAACTGGCTTGCGCACAGAATAATCTTGTTTACAATAATTCAAAGAATTTAATGGGGAAGATCCTACTAGTCACATCAACCAATTCATTCGAGTGATGGGTGAACTTTAAAACAACCTACCGTCGAATCTCTGCAAATAAATTCTACGTGAGTTGACGGTGGGACGCAGAGGGTGATGCACTGTATCGACAAGTTCAAACAGTCCTTTTGATTCGCACATGAATTAGAAACTAATGCAGGATTTTGGAATTAATTAGTTCTTTAAATGCTTTGGATCTATCGTATCTTAGAGCTAAAATGTCCCATCGTGTTGCTTTCTTAGTGGGAAGATCGGGAATCGATGATATCCTTATGTATGTTCCCATTCACATCCTCCGAAGAAAACCTTTGATGCCGACTGATTTTGTCGTACAATGCTAACGTGGAAAAATTGGTTTGGGGTACGATGCAATGAAGACTGGCGACTTAACTCGCAAGTATTAATAGGAGTCAGAACTCTCTTTTAATTTCGCGTTCCTAAACTAAGCCTACGGATTTCCGATGACAAAAAGATATCGAGGGTCAGTGATTAGGGAAAACCCTATCGCATAATTTCCTTTGGGTTAGTTCCTTCAAAAATTCCCGATGCCAAAATATTTCGGGACTTGGGAATCGGGAAAAAAAATTTAGTATCGTCCAAAATTTCGTCATGGTTTCATTTTTTCCGACTCTGATGAGCGCGTCGGTTATTGGCTATCGGTAATAACATTTATTTCTTTTGAATTATTTACTCGTTTTGCCTTTTCTTGATGACAAAAGGGATTGACAATCGGTGATATCCACAGTGATGCTTGTCACAAAAGAAGAATCATGTCTTCCAATGTCGTATTTCTTAAGCGCGTTGGGTGAAGTGCTTTGGCTATATGTTTCCTTATTTAAATGTTAAATATTTTAAGTCAAGGATTTTCATAGTTTCAACCAAAATTTTCAAAGACTTAACGAGACTAAAAAATGGTAAGGAAACGCAAAATTTTCCAAAATGGAGATGAATCAGACAATGAAAAGAGATCAAGTGGTACCCAAAAAGTAAGTTTGGAGATAGAATTTTAGGGTGTGTTGAGTGCTCAAAAAATGGTGACTTGTTGGGTGAAAGTAGAATGTTTGTTCTTCCTTCAGGCTCGGTCGATGCAGAAGTTGGTGGATAACTTAACTAGTTTTAAATCAGAGCCTCTTTAACTTTTGCATTCGAGATTCTTCGGTTGATGTTTCCGGTTTTGCCTGTGGGGTTTTTAACCTTTATTCCTCCTTCGTTTCCTATAACCCTGACTCATGCCCTTTTTGACAAAAATCTAGTAAAGTATTCACTGGCCCGAAGCCTTTATTTACCTTTAATCATTTTCTATCGTGTTGGTCCGCTGCCAGTGAGCATCCATAGCCCCGATGGAGTCACCCCGACATCACATACCTTGCTCCACTGCCAGTGATAATTCGTATTCCCGACAGAGATATCTACATACCCTCTCCTATTGTTCACTCTTTTGATAATATCACTTTTATTCCAGCATGATTCTTTGAGCGAGTGGGAGAGGATGATGTCTATTTATTTTTCAAAGTGACATGGTTAAGGTGGATCCTTTGCTACCTTTTTCTTCGAGGTTCATGTAATCCTTTTGAGCTTTCATTCTTTCCCTTAAGGTCTTACCAAACCACTAAGCAGATACTTCTGACATTTCTCCGAAATTTTTGATTTGTGCAGGTTAGATAGAGGACTCCTCAAAGCAACCACAAGCTCCTCAATGCTTCTTGTGTTTTATATGAGCAATGAGTTAGGAACATATATCTCTATGTCACATGATTTAAAGTCGCCCATTGTCTCACTGAACACAACCTTCAAAAGTGGAAAATTCCAAAAGCAAAAGAAAACAACAACAAAAAAATGCATTTCGCAATCATTAAAACATTCATACAAAACACAAAACATTTTCCTTTATTTATTTATTTTTATTATTATTGGAAATATTGTTTGAGGGCTTGGCCATTTACCGGGAGGGTGTCAGGTTCCCCCCTTAGATTTTGTAACAGATAAGTGCATGCCCCAATCTTCTTATCCACCTGGAAAGGTCCAAGCCATTGATTTTGAAACTTAGAATGCTTCCCTTTTGGCTCATTTGCTCTGTCCCATTTTAGGACTAAGTCTCCTACTTCAAATTTTTCTCTTTAGCCTTATATTTATCATACCATATTTTCACTATCTGTTGATGAGATAGAAATTTTGAATTAGCCTTTTCTCTCTCTTCTGCTAGCATGAGAAAAGTATCAATTCTTTGTTGTATGACCAATGAAGGTTCCCCGTTGGAATGTTGGGCTAGTTGAAGATATGGAAGATAAATCCCATTTGGGAGAATGGATTCCTACCTGTAAACTAGAAAGTATGGGGAATTTCCTATAGATTCCTTGGGTGTGACCCTATCGGCCCATAGAGAGTTATGGAATAGATGATGCCAATTCCTTTGGTTATCTGCAACCATCTTTTTTAATATTCTCACTAGGTTCTTATTGGTTGATTCTGCCACCCTGTTTCCTTGTGGATAATAATTTGCAGAGTACCTAATTATGATTCCTTTGTCTAGAGAAAACTTTGTCAATAGAGTGGAAGAAAAATAAGTTGCATTATCAAAAACTAGAATAGAAGGGACACCAAACCTTGTGATCAGTTGTTGTTCTATGAATTGGATCACCACCTACATGAGTAAGAGGGATGGCCTCTACCCACTTCATGAAATAATCAGTGGAAGTAAGTATATACTTGTGTTGTTTCAAACAACTGGGTGTAATTTATCCTATGATATCCAACCCCCATTTCTCTAAAGGCCTAGAGACAGTAACTGGTTGGAGCAGGATTGCTTCTCTCTTCTCCCTCCTAGCGCTTATTTGGCAATTTTTGTAGTTTTTAGCATAGGTGTGAGCGTCTTTGAACAAGGTGGGCCAATAATAGCCAACTCTCAATATCTTATGAACAGTGGTGTTTCCTGCAAAATTTCTGTTGGTAGGGCCATCATGGCGCTCCTTCAGAAATTTGTCTGCGTCTTCACGTTTGAGACATCTTAACAGTACCCCATCATAATTAGTCTGGAAGAGTACTAAATTTATGAGGCGATATTGTGCAGACTTTAACCTAAGATTTCTCATTTCCCTAGGATTGAGATTTTCTGGACAAGTCCCATGGTGCAAGAGATAAGTCAAATTCTCATACCAAGACTCTGGCCCTAGGGAAATATATGATATTTCACCACACCATAATTCCATTTCATTCTCCCATACAGAATCTTCATTTACTTGGTCTTGGGCTTCAGTTGTGAGTTTGCATAACCCTTTCCCTTTAACTAGTTTGGAAGGTTTTATATCTAGATCAAATTCTTGAACTACTGCCATCCATTTCCCTCTTCTCTCCCCCATTTCTTGTTGAGTGAATAGGGATTGGACCGTAGGGTGAGGCATGATAAATTTGGTGTGGTTCTTGAGGATGTAAGACCTGAAGTGTTTTACTGTCTTATATACTTCATAGGTCTGTTTAACCACGGCAGGATAATTTAGTTAATCTCCTTGGATATTATTTCTCATGAACGACACTAGAGCCTCGTTGTTGTAATCATCCTTCTGAGTAAATTCTGTAGCTAATGACTGGTCGGAGGCAAAAGTATAGAGGAAGAAATCCCTATTGAAATTGGGACTTCGTAACAAGGGGGCCTAAGATATAGAAGTTTTAATATTGATGAAAGATTCCTTTCATTCACCATCCCACTTAAATTTGGCATCTTTGCAAATCATCTTTTGTAAGGGTTTGATAGTTTCCGCAAAATCGGGAGTGAATTTCCTCACGAAATTAATTTGCTCAAAAAAAGACTACATAGTTTTCTTGTTGTGAGGCAATGAGAGTTGAGATATGGCCTTAAACCTTTCTGGGTCTATGCGAATGATTTCTTGCAATATAATGTGGCCTAGTAGCTTACCTTCCTCAACACCGAAAATAGTTTTCTTGGGATTTAAGGATATATCGTATGTCCTACACCTTTCGAAAATCTGAGTTAAGTGTTGGATGTGCTCTTCTATGCTCTTTGAATACACAGCTACATCATCCATATACACTATGACACACTTGTTGATTAGTCCCCGAAATTCCATGTCCATGGTCGTTTGGAAGGTCTCCCCTGGATTGATTAACCCAAAAGGCATGTGTTTATAAGCGAAGGTTCCCCACTTGGTTCGAAAGGTAGTTTTCAAACAATCTTCCTCTAAAACCAAGACTTGGTTGTAACCTAAGAAACTGTCTCGTAGAGAGAAGATCTCCAAGCTAGACATGGTTTGCAGGAGTTTCTCCATTGGCAGGATTGGGTAATTTTCCTTTTCTAAAGCTCTGTTGAGGTTCCTAAAATCTACGCATAAGCAAATTTATCCAGAATTTTTTCTCACAAGAACCAGATTTTCTACCCACGTGGAATGCCTAACCTGGAAGATGATCTTGGCATCTAAAATTTTGTTTAATTCATGATACATGAGAGGTTCCA
>JZKD02S0271517.1:0-20575 GCA_000966675.3 Picea glauca
CTCACGGTTTGAGAGTTATGGCTCTACGAAGTTGAAGGACCCCCATATGATGGCTTGAAGCCCCAAAAGGTCAAAGAAGTAAAAGTGCTTGAAAAAGAAGAAATCATTATTTAAACGATAAAGTAAAGTGACAAAATCAAGATGGATTATTTAAATGATAAAGTAAAGTGACAAAATAAAGAAGGAATATTTAAATGATAAAGTATTGGAGAACTTTCTATTCATGGAAAGTGGTTAACCCTAAAATAAGGAAAATAGGTTAAGTGACCTAGAAATGAGTTAAGTAACCCAAAAATGGGTTAAGTGACCTAGAAGATGAAAGTATAAATAAGAAGCTAGGATCTCTTGTAAAATATATTTTGTGAGAATCCTTGTGGATCAATGGAGAGCTTCTTATGAATATCTTTTGGAGTATTGATGGAGAGCTTCTTGTGAGAGAATCTTATTGGTGTGGATCTCTTGAGCATGATTGAAGATCTATTCTGAGGAAGAGAGTGAGAGGAGGATCTCATGGATGCATCAAAGTTTCGGCAATGTCAGAGATCTTGAATACAAAAGTCTCGGATTCACAGAAAACCCTATTTTATGATGCCAACGCGGGTTGTCTGTGTATAGGGTGTGTGTACACATATGATGGTTGTGTATAAGGTGAGTGTACACACAGGTTGACTATGTACAAGGAGCATGGACTGAATAACCTCATGGAGATTTGTGTTTGAGTTGGTGCCAAGCTCTTGAATGATGAGGCAGGTTCCAGATCTGCATTCTATGGCCTCAAATATATCACTGAGACACTGGTATGGTTACATTATTATCTTGATATATAGTATTGTTTGATATGTGTGAATGCTTAGGGAATTCTTGCTATGTCTTCTATGATGTGGCTTAGTTTGTATGATTTGATTGATGGAGTGAGAAACACTCTTGTAATTCAGTAGTGACATGATTTTTATGGTGTACTAGTTATTTATACATGATTGAGATAGCATTCATATTGATTTATTGTGGAGCATGAGAAAGCTATTGGAGAGCTTGGATGTGTTGTGACTAGATGTGGGTCAGTTTGTACAGTGGAAGACAGAAGAGAAAGTGATTGCAGGTTGCAGAGGATCTGAGCATGTGAAGCAAAGAAAAACCCTAGTTGCTCATAAGCATATGTTTGTTTCATTATACACTGGTCGTGTTCACACGTGGGCTGTAGTGAGCCAGGGAGCGTACACATGCGGGATGCACTACTGACAAGTCGTGTACTTGTTGAAAGATTGATATCTGTTGAGGATTGTTGCCTCATCTTAGTTGGTGCTGAGAATGTAAGCTAAGTCTTGCATATAGAGCTGGTGCTCTTGTAGAGTTGTACTCTATTCAATTGTTGTTGATAAACCCCAAGGATTGTAGTCCGTAATAAAAATAAAATTGTACATACATCTTGTGTTCTTTGTGTTCATTGTGATGATGATTTCTTGATGATATATTGTTGATATGTGTTTTTGATATGTGCTCACATCTAACTGGTTATAAATGACAGCAATGGGTAATGAATAAATGTTGAGTGCTAATTGATGAGTTTTTGTGCAAGAGGGAAGTTTTTGGAAAAAGATCCCCACACTCATTCACCCCCCCTCTAAGTGTGGTAGGTGTGTCCAACATAAGTCAATAACACCTTCTCACAAGAGAGGGATGTTACATACACCCCCTCTTGTTTTAAACTTTGTACCAAAGTTTTACAGTATAAAAATGCGGTAAATAAGTATCTGACCAGATCTAAAAGTCTAACTATTAAATAAATATGGAAACTGTTGGTGCATATCATATGTGTCCTGCCAGGTAGTCGAGTGTGGAATATAATCGTCCCACTAGACCTTAACCTGATTGATCATCCAACATCGTAGTTGTCGAATGAAA
This sequence comes from Picea glauca, assembly GCA_000966675.3. Taxonomy (NCBI): domain Eukaryota; kingdom Viridiplantae; phylum Streptophyta; class Pinopsida; order Pinales; family Pinaceae; genus Picea; species Picea glauca. The sequence goes on from JZKD02S0271517.1 coordinate 1,903, forward strand.
TGGTCTAGAATGTTGATTGGATCCACCATGAGTGCACCCTCGTCCGACACCTACAAAGAACTCATTTCAATCATAGGTGTAGGGTCACTAACATAATGTCTCAAAACAGATACATGAAAAACATCGGGCATACACCTCAAAGAATAAGGTAAGGCTAGTCGATAGGCCATGAGTCCCTTCCTTTCCACAACTTAGAAAGGCACCAGAACCTAAGAAGGATTTTAGCACCCTTTCTGAACTTAATCAAGCTTTGGTGTAGTTTTACCTATAAGAAAACTTGGTTGCCAACTTCATGGTTGTCGTCAGCATGATGCACATCAACATAACTATTTTGTCGATCTTGCCCGTCTTTGTTTGAAAACACAGGTATTCCAACAGAGTACAAACACCTTCATTAACCACTCACATAACCAGATCAAATATCAACACATCAATGTTTTCACATGGTAAAACCCCTACGGGGAAACATCCACAGCCCCAACCAACACGACCACTTGGAGTAGTTTATTAATGCAAAATAAAAATATCACAGAGAGATTTTACAATAGAGTTTCTCACAACCAATCATCAGCAAATGACCCTCCATGCTCTTTAAATAGAGATCATTCACCAATCGAGAGTTAAGCCACGGATCAATGGTTGTTAAGATCGAGGAGAATATGAACCATTGGATCACTCTATGTCGGGAACATATCATGACCATTGGATGTCCTAACTACTAATACATACTAATGCATACTAAACAAACACACTAAGAAACAAACTTTTACCTAATGACACATTAGACCAAGTAGATCTTAACTAACTCCTAAGTGTCTAGATATCCTAATATCCCCCCTTAAGAATAACTTGGAATAGGATTGAAGGATTTACAATGTTGACACAATAGGAGAAGGAAGGAGGCATTAGATCAGCCTCTCCCCCCTTAATGACAACTTCTTGAACTCCTAACATAGATTGAAGTTTGGAAAACTTTGCTTTTGTAAGAGACTTTGTGAAAATGTCTGCGACTTGATATTCTGTAGGGAAAAAGAGCACTTCAATAACTTGATCATGAATGAGATTTCTGATGAATTTCATGTGTAGCTCTATGTGCTTGTTGCACTGATATTGAACTGGGTCTTTGGTGAGCTTAATGGCACTCTGATTGTCGCACCAAAGGCTGGTCGGATGTTGTTTCTCGAATCCAAACTTTGAAAGGATCTGTTGAAGCCACAAGAATTCCTAACTTACATTTACTGTTGCTCGGTACTCTCCTTCTGCTGAAGAAAGTGCAATAGCCTATTGTTTCTTATAGGCCCAAGTGACAAGTCCTGAACCAAGGCTTAAATCATAACTTGCAATAGACTTTTGATCATCAAGGTATCTGACCCAATTTGAATCAATGAAACCAACCAATAAAGGAGTCCCCCTGAATTGTAATGTATCCTGAACTAAATTGTACCATGGACATAGAAAAGTATCCTTTTAGATGCTCTCCAATGGATTTCATGGGGTGTTTTCATATACCGAGCAACAAGACCAACATCAAAGAAAAGATCAGGACGGGTATGATTCAAGTATAAGAGGCTACCAACTAACTGATGGTACAGGGTGGCATCAACTTCAGGAGAATTATAGGTGGCAGTAAGCTTGACTTTAGAATGGAAGGGAGAAGGGGATGGTTTANTTTAAGAAGTAAACCCAAGTACGTCTGGAAAAATCATCAATGAAAGTTAAGAAATACTTGCACCCAGAAAAATAAGGAGAAGAAAGTGGACCACACAAATCACTGTGAACAAGCTACAAAGGGCCCGAGGCGTGCCAAGAGGCACATTTGTCAAAACTGTCCCGATGATTTTTTCTAAGAACACAACCAGCAAAAACACCATCTCTACATGAAACAGGAGGAAGACCAGTCACCATATGTTGATTACATAGTTGCTGCAATGAGTGATAGTTTAGATGACCAAATCACTCATGCCAAAGTTTTCTCAAGTCATCGCTATGAGCAAAAAAAACTGATGAAAAAGATGATGACCCAAATTTTTCAAACATGTAAAACCTGGTAATATCATCATCAATTCCAGTTGCAAGAACATGCCTAGGATCTTTTAGATCCTTGATTACAACTTGGTGAGGTGAAAACTCTACGGTTTTACCTTCACCTGAATGAGTGATTTGATATACTGATAGAAGGTTACAAGAAAGACTTGGAACACATAATACATCATTGAAATGATCATTATCTACTTGGACTGATCCAGAACCTACAACACTAAGAGTTCTATCATCACCAACAAATATTTTCTTGGTGTTACATTCATTTAGAGAAGAAAATATGTTGGTATCCTTAGCCATATGATAAGATGCTCCTGAATCAATAAGCCACTCATCACAAGAAGAAGTAGAATTTGTACTAAAGGATAAACCAGAAGCGGAAAGTGCATGTCCATGAGAAGAAGAAGAAGTAGAATCAATACTGATGTTGTGCTTCTTCATCGTTGCTTCTAAAGTTGTCATCTTCTTGAAACATTTGGACTCATCATGACCATATTTATCTCAAAAGTTGCAATGTCTGTTAGTCTTCTTATTTTTATATTTTGTTCCTTTGTCACCATTAGGAGCTGAAGTTGTCTGAGCGGGTTTGGGACCATTATGTTGTTTGTTGTTGTAGCGAGGATGTTTCTTGTTGGGATACTTGGGTTTATCTTTATGTTGGGAAACTAAGGCTTTATTGGAGGTACCTTCAGTGTTGATCATTCCAAGCTGTACAAGCTTATCTTCCTCTCTAATCAAAGCAACACAAAAGGACTCAAGAGTGGGTTTTTTATAAGCTTTTCCTAGAGCCTCTATCATGGAATAAAAGGTAGATACAAACACAAAATATGCACTACCTAGCTTAGAAAGAATAGTATAGATGCAATTCTCTTCCTCCATATCTATCTCACATTCTTCACATAACATTCTAAGTGTTTTAAAATTAGATAGATAGTCTCCAAGGCAAGAAAAATCACTTGGACTTAAGGTCAGTACTTGATTTTCTAACTGTTGTGCTCGAATGATATTGAGTTTACCAAACACAAATTCAATATTTTCCCAAGATTGATTGTGGTCATTAATTTCTTTAAGGTGAAACCTTAAATCATGAGAGATAGACATTCTGATTAGTTCACTTGTTTCGTCACTCCTATTATCCCATTTGACTTTCTTATCACCATCAGTGGGTGCTTTTTCCTTTTCCAAGGTAATCTGGTACAAGCCTTTACTTCTTAATAAATCTTCCATATGAGATTTCCATTGGAAGTAATTGGTGTTGGCAAGTAAGAGATTACTTGTAGAAACCATATTAAATATGCAAATAATATGGATTTAAAAACTAAAAATGATGATCTGGATGGAAATATCTCAAAATTTTATGCATTTAAAAAAAAAACAGCACTGAAAACAGACTTCGGATGTGAGAGTTATGCCCTTTTTAAAAAAAAGCATAAATAGTAACCAAAGGACCACATGATAGTGTAAGTTGTTTTATGAAGTGGCCCACTTTTATAAAGAGAAGTGGGGATCACGTTTACAATCAAGTTGCTTTATAAAATAAAAGATGCATGCAAAATAAATAACTCTAAAATAAAATGATACAGCTACTCATAGTGATTCACTTTTATACTTGAAGTGAAATACACTTTACAATTTGAGCATGAACGTTTTCAAAAAACATAATAAAAGAGAGACTTGAACTCAAGACCTCTTACTTAATAAGGAAACTTTTAACCAAATGGTCTAGCAAAACATATTGTATTTTTTATGAAGAGGATTGGGGGTGTTGTTGTTGTTGTGGAAGACGACCTTGCAGAGTGTGCTAAAAAAAACTCTTTTCACACAAGAAAAAAATTTCGCTTCTTGATGACAACAAGGGTTAGATCTCGGTTAGCTTACTCAGAAGATGCACCTTTTTCTATATGTTTCTAATTTTTTGAGATCGCACAGGGCGCGGGGCAAAGAGAATACGCAGATCTAAAAGAGTAGCAACCCGGAAATAAATAATGCAAAACCGAAATAAAACCAAAATAATACTCTGCAAAAATTTAAAAAATGTGTGTGTAGGCTTTATACCTCCAGATCTGACTGAAATGGTCATATCTTGGGAAAACATAAACCTTTTTGAGTGAAATGAAAAGTGTTACTGAATTAAATGAGCACTCCGGAAGCAATGGAATAGTCCTCTCAGCCAAGAAATGTATGGAAGTGACAGAAAATGGATATGAGGCAACTCGGATTCACAATATCGATCTACAATAGGAGTGGGTCTTCAAACAAACTCTGATACCATGTTCGATAACACAGGTATTCCAACAGAGGACAAAAACCTTTAATAACCACTCACATAACTGGATCAAATATCAACACACCGATTTTTTCACATGGTAAAACCCCTATGGGGAAACATCCACGACTCTAGCCAACACGGCCACTTGGAGTAGTTTATTAATGAAAAAGAAAAAGATTACAAAGAGATTTTACAAAAGTGTTTCTCACAATCGATCATCGGAAAATGACCCTCCATGCTCTTTAAATGGAGATCATGGACCAATCGGGTGTTAATCCATGGATCAATGTCTATTAATATCGAGGAGAATATGAACCATCAGATCACTCTATGTCGGGAACATATCGTGATCGTCGAATTTCCTAACTACAAATGCATACTAACGAAACACACTTTTACCTAACAACACATTAGACCAAGTAGATTTTAACTAACTCCTAAGTTTCTAAATATCCTAACAGTATTAATCCCTTGTCTTATTGTTTGCAATTGTTCTTCCATTTCTTGGATCATTTCGGGTCCCACTAGGACCTATCCTCAAGTTGAACCTAGCACAATGGCGCCCGACACGATCACTCGTAGAGAAACTCAACGGTGCCATCTTAACGGTATTTTGATATTTTTTGTTGTATGCCAACTCCACTAATGGAAAGAAATCTTCCCAACATTTGGTCCATTACACACATACACAACATATCTTCCAAAAATTTGGTTCGTTCCTTATGTCTTCCCGTCGATCTCAAGGTGATACACTATACTAGAGTTAAGTTGGGTTGCCATGTTGGCAACTAGTCCAAAATCATCCTGTAAACACCAATCCTCTGTCGGATATGATTCTTTTTGGCATGCCAGGTAGTCTCACAATCTCACCGACACAATTATAGCTATGTCTAGTGCCTGATACATTGTACGCACGTGAATAAAATGTTCACTCTTCATTAGAGTGTCAACTAGCACAAAATTTGAGTCGCGCCTCCTTGTCGTCAACGAAAATCCAACAATAAAGTCCATTGAAATGGCCTCCCATTTCGATTCTGGAATGATGTGAGGTTGTATTAATCCAACTGGATGTCTATGTTCATCCTTCACTTGCTGACATTATAGACACCTCGTCACATAGCTAACTATGTCTTCCTTCATCCCTTACGGGCTTAATGTTTGCCCTCATCTTCGTGACTGTTGGATGAGCCATGCAATTTTTCTCTATGATCTTCGCTTAAGATCGAATTTATCAATTTTTCGTTAGGCGGTACATAAATCTGATTATTATACCTCTTCAATTTGTCATTGTCCAATGTATATCATTTAAACTTTGGTACCATCCTGGTGTCTTGTCCAATAGTTTCCTTAACTTTTTTATACCAGTTCTCTTCCAACTGTATAGTTATAATATTTTCTCCAAGATTCGTCTGAAGAGGTATCACTGAGAATATGCGTGGTCTTCGACTCAACACATATACCACTCTGTTCACCTTTCACTTAATTTACTTAATCTCAAATCGTATTTTCTAAGTAATTATGACCTACGTTTTTGTCGCACGTTCAAGTAATTATGCGCAAAAATTGTTGCATTCCACAGTGATCTCCCATTTTTTGTTCAAAATTTCATCCAATCATATAGCGTGTCTACATTCTCCGGGCATACATAATGGCCAATAAATCCTAATCATGTGTTGCGTAGTTCTTCTCATTCCTTCTTAATTTCCTTGAGAGATAGGTGATCACTTGACCGTCTTGAATGTGGTTTTAGGAATGTCCTCCTTCTTGACTCGCAACTGGTGATATATTGATCTCAAATCGATCCTTGAAAACACTATCGTGACTTTCAATGTTCAAACAAATCATCTATTCTTGGAAATAGATATTGGTTCTTAATCGTTGCCTTGTTCAATTGACGGTAATCGATACAGAGTCTCCACGACCCATCCTTATTTCTTATGAAAATAACAGGTGCACCTCAAGGTGACATGCTTGGACATATAAGTCCTAGGTCCATCACTTCTTTAGTCGTATTCTCAATTCCTACAACTCAAGTGTTGACATCTGATAAGGCGCTCTTGCTATCGGTTCAGTTCTAGGTTTCAGGTCCATTGTAAACTCCAATTCTCTTCAGGCGGCAAACTTGGTAACTCTTCTGGGAACATGTCTGTGAACTCTCATACTACATGAAGGTTTTCTAATACTTCTGTCATGACCTTGTCATTCAAAACTAAGATTGCATATAGCTTATATCCTTTCTGCATGCTCTTCCGTAGATGTGGGGAAGAAATGAACCTTAAGGAAACTCCCTAGGTTCTTCCTACGATCACCCTTTTTTCCCTCATCAACGGTCAACTCAACCGTCTCATCTTATAGTCAAGTATCGCAACTTGTGATTCCAACCAGTCCATACTGATCATGATGTCACACGACCATAATATCATGATAATAGGTTGGGATTCATTTGCAAAAACTCTCAAGTTAATGCGACAACTTGTAACCTCTACTCCAACCTTCTGGTTGGCACTTGAAGCCCTCCCTAAGTACCTAAACTTGTCCTGCTTGAATTCCTTCAACTGAATTCTCCTTAGCGATGCTCTAGTAATAAAACTTTATGTAGCACCGAGATCTATCAAGTACTAAGAGTTTGATCATCGCCCATGCCTAACGTCTCGAGCACAGTGTACTAGTGCTCAACCTGGTGGTTGTTCACCACTGCATGAATCTTGTGGGCCTTACCCAAATATTCAATGGTAGTGTGTCTCGTTGATCCAACTGCTTTGGACCTCTCAACCTGACAATATCGCAAGTAAAGTGGCTCATTGCAAGTCCAGCACCTGATCTTCGATCCAGTACTCGTAGCCCCAAAGTAGAGGTTTCTAGCCTACTAGACTAAGATTCCGGTATGTTCTACTGAACAGGATTAAACAGTCATTTTTGCGGACAATGTTGTTGTTGATGCAGTGGTCCTTTGTAGGGAGTTCCCTGCTAAGGATTCGGTCGTTATGGTGTTGTGAACGTGGATCCTCGTGACGTATCTTGATACCTTGATGTATGTTAGGTTGGTGTCTGATGCTTCTATGCACCTGATGTCATTGGTCCATTCGGACTTGCAGGAGTACTTCCCAGTTCTCCATTGGTTCATTCTTCTTCAGCTATGCGGGCCTTTTAAACTGCCTTGTGCGATGTCTGAGGCATTAGGATCCTTACCTTCGCACGAATGCAGGAGTTAAGGCTGAACACAAACTTGTGGACCTTTATCTTCTTAGTGTTCAGATGTGGAGCATACCAAGAATCTCCATGAATCGGTTCTCATACTTGGGCACCGTACGACCTCCTTGTCATAAGTCATTGAACTCATAGAGCTGGCGCTCAATGAATTCCTTTGATAAGTACCTCTCCTAGAACCTCTCCTCTAACATTTCCCATGACACATCTTCAATGGACATGTTTAGTTGAGGTAGGAGCGTCTTCCACCATAGAAGAACGCTCCCAATCAACTAAAATACCACCATGTGGATGTTCGTGTTGGAGGTGTAATCGCGAAGTGCAAAGCACATCACCTTATTCTCCAACCATCCACATCCCCCCACAACAATCTTCTACTACCCAATAACTCTTTCTTCTCCTTGGGTTTAGACCCCTCTGGTGTGGATTCTACTGGAGGCTTTGCGCCTCTACCCCTATCACCACGTCGTCCACCTCCACGACTTCCTCTAACCATGAGTACCNTAGAAGAACGCTCCCAATCAACTAAAATACCACCATGTGGACGTTCGTGTTGGAGGTGTAATCGCGAAGTGCAAAGCACATCACCTTGTTCTCCAACCATCCACATCCCCCCACAACAATCTTCTACTACCCAATAACTCTTTCTTCTCCTTGGGTTTAGACCCCTCTGGTGTGGATTCTACTGGAGGCTTTGCACCTCTACCCCTATCACCACGTCGTCCACCTCCACGACTTCCTCTAACCATGAGTACCACAGGGACCAGTTTAAATTTAGCTAGCGAAAAGTTTTTAATTAAGGGTTTAATACAACGGAAGGCGTGACTCTCCACAGTCACAAGGTTGAACCCACTCTGATACCATATGTAACGACCCCTCTGTTACGACTAGGAAAATTGAAGCAGAATAGGTAAAAAAAAATATTAGCATTAGGAAAATAACATCAACACATAATTCAACAGTGCATAATCAGATGACATCATAACTAAAATTATTACAAGTGACTCATCGTCGTAATCAAATAACATTTCAACCAACGCATCAACATATTAATTAGTAATGACAAATAAACAACACACCATCACATATAGATAACAACACATAATAAACAAGCATCATAAATGGCGACACAAGATCAACTAATCACATAAAGATAACATAAGATAACATTAGGATAACATAAAGATAACATAATATAATCATAAATATGACATAAAGATACTACCCGCCCAACCTACCCTTCAAGGTTAGGACCTCCAAGACACATAAGCAACGCTCAAGCCCGAGATTCATCTGACTAATTTTGACCATTTTGGTTGGTGATTGTTCTGAGGAACAAGGAGGTGTCTACATCCCACTAACAATATCAAGTCCAAACCAACTATGCTAAATCATTCAACATCATTATTGTTCATGGCGCGAGATAATTTAATTACTAAATCAATCATATAATGACATAAGTTAAGGCACATATGTAATCAACTATACTTTATTTTCATGGTGAAAAAGCAAGCATCTATCTTAGTCTATGAACGTTATTAATCAGTTACTGAACTCAACGATAATTCAACATTATTTTCAAGGTGCGCACGTGATTTAAATACCTAGTTAAACATAAATCAACATCATCACAATGCGTGCCATTAATCTAAACACTTAGTAAATCATACATCGACAATGTTACAATGTGTGCCATTAATCTAAGCACTTAGGAAATCATACACTGACAATGTTACAATGCGCGCGAGTAATCTAAAGCATAATCATTTAGGCATCAACATTAGTCCATAGCGCAAGCAATTTAATTACTTAATCATCAAAGTAAACCATGGTGCAAGGGAAATCAATCGCACATCAACATAATTAAAGGCGCAATCAAATCTAGTGACACAATCAATCCTACATCATCATCATTAGTGTGCAATAAGATCTATTAATGAAATCAATCCTACATCATCATAATTGTGCGCAATAGAATCTAATTACTCAACAATCATTCTTAATCATCATTTTGGAGGTGCAGCCGAAAGTTCTACTACAAATCGAACACCTATATAAGGACACAATTACCGTCTGTGGAACCTTCCAACAATAGGTCTTCAACTACATTTATCACGATGAAAAATCAATTAACACCTATGGACACTCCACCATTAGTTCACTCTAAAGGACATTTATTAGATGATTAACTCCAATGGCACCTATGATTAGTCCATCAATTTAACAACTAGACAATCCCTGATTATGAATTTATCATAAGTTCATTTAGATATAAATATTGCAATAGGAGAATGTGTGTCAACCAAAGTCTACTTATCAAGAACTTGTGCCACCTATACAACCCATGTTTAAGCTCTTATTGGGTCTCAAAACCAAATCCATAGATGTTCAAGGTAAAGCTTTAAGGGAACAAGGAGCAAGTCATTAGTGCCAACTTCAAAATTTAACAAGTAACTTGAGTTCAGATGTTATTTTTCATAAAGAAGAAAACGTCATAAGAACTCTATCCTCAACTAGGATATGCCTATCTTAACTAAATTAAAGGTTACCTCAAGAGTAACATTGTTAGTTACATTCAATTTTACCATGAGCATCTCGTTAACAATTCTTACATGGATATACCATTCTTATCTTGAAGAGAGGGAGAGATTTTCCCTTTTCCATTCAATTTCGATTTAAGTTTACTAAAGGATACCATTAAAACCTTATGCCTTAAAATAGGGGTGTCCATTCAAAAAGGTTCTGAAGTTTAAACAATGGACGGGTAAGTTCTAAAACCAAGAATAGAGCCAAAGGTTAAGGTAGTCCAACTTTTAAATTCACCATTGTCTAGGAACTCATGTGCCCTAGATCCCAGGCAATCAGGTTCAAGCAGTAATAAAGGGAAGATAAGCATTCACTGATTAGTATTCTTCATGGACTGAGTACTGATTCAACAAGTCTGGAAATGCAGAATTATAACTGGCAGACAGGTTAAGGGAGTCTAGCAGTAAGAAACGGAAATTGGTGTCCCCAAGTTAACGCTGGCATTCCATTTAAAGGATGATACAGCCAGTCAACGCATGGTAAGGGACTGCAGAGACTGTAAGGTTGGACAATCAAGGATCTCCACGTTATTTTCTAAACTTAGATAATGTGGAGATCCTTCCAAGTTATCTCTAGATTAGAATCGTACTAGCGAGGCGAGTGCCATGGAGAAAATAACAAATTGGTCGAAGGATTGGAAGGTTCGTTAAGGGCACTGATCTGAGGCTCAACTAGAAGGGATGCCCTTGACAGGGCGACGGGTGGAACTAGAACACCAGGGGCGATTCAATGAAAGCTCAATGAACTCAACAGAAGATTTTGTTCTCTAAACAAGATCAAGGTCCAAAAAATGGGGTTGAGGACTGAAGCGCCCAGGGGAGAATCCCAAATCTATAGAAGTTGCCTTCCACGAACCCTATAGAGAATTAGAAAAAAAAACAAGTGCTTAGGATTCTACTCAGGGTTAACCTAAATGCCCAACGGTTATCATAGTGATGAACTAAGGCTCAGAATTCGAATTTTCCAAAAGGACTCCATCTGAGGCAATTAATACCGAGCTTCCCCAGACATGTATTCATTCCACTCTCGCCTATTTTCATAAAAATAATCTACAACTAGTTACAGTAATGTATAAGCTGCAATAAATTCCATTAACAATGACAAATAATTCCATAACAATAGATGCTTGAAATCTCTTACATGGCATTCTACTAATTTAGAAGGAAGGTTCGATAGTTCGAATTAATCCTACTCAGATTACCATGTTAATAAATTATAGAATTGAAATTGGGATCAGTGGAGGCAAGGTGGTAAGAGATTCAAGAGCCATTCTTTTCGAAAATAAATTCATGATCCAACCATATCCTAAATCACAATTATAAGGACTAATAAATTAAATTAAATTATAATATGCATAACTACAATGGTGACCAAATAAACTAGAAACCTATATATATATCCATGCAGCCATCAGTCCTTCTAAAATTCACAATCTATCAAGGGACTCATCAATCAATTTTAAGATTTTAATACAATGCGATGAAATTCTAAGAGTTATTACATAAAAATCATCTTAAAACGATTACAAATTCAAAGTTAATACTGTAAACTAGAAGTTCGTTGTCGCTTGGTGTCCGCTTGATGTCGATCTTTAACTAGAACCACACGCCTTCCTGTCTCCTGCCTTGCTAACCGTAGAGACCTCACCGATACCTCCCACCCAACGTTAGGGGTACTCTTCTTCCCCCTTNTATATATATCCATGCAGCCATCAGTCCTTCTAAAATTCACAATCTATCAAGGGACTCATCAATCAATTTTAAGATTTTAATACAATGCGATTAAATTCTAAGAGTTATTACATAAAAATCATCTTAAAACGATTACAAATTCAAAGTAAATATTGTAAACTAGAAGTTCATTGTCGCTTGGTGTCCACTTGATGTCGATCTTTAACTAGAACCACACGCCTTCCTGTCTCCTGCCTTTCTAACCGTAGAGACCTCACCGATACCTCCCACCCAACGTTAGGGGTACTCTTCTTCCCCCTTATCCCCTCGAGCCGCAAAGGGGCCATGCACAAACACAAGTAGAATCCTCTAGCTCCCAGCTCGCCTCGCAAGGTAGAGCCACCACTCTCTCTCTCAAGCTGGGTATCCCAACTCTCACAAGTAAAATTAGTCTGAATTTTTGCAACATTACCTTAATCATAACTCGTGTGTGTCCCTTCCTCCTCTCGGCCATTTGTTTTATAGAAATTCCTCAGTGACAACTTGTCATTCGCACATTTAATTTGTTTTTTTTTAATTTAATTAGGAATTATTCCACCCATACACTTGTCACTTGTTCCYTTAGTTGCAYAAGTAAATCCACAATTTAATTTAATTAAAAATCAATTTCCCTCACCCATCCTAAAAACKCTCCTAAAATCACTCCTAGTTGTCCCTTTATTTCTCATTTATGACYGACACCTTTCTAAAACAKAGTTGAGTTAAAATAGGAATGTTCTCTAGTTRGAATAGACTTTAGATACCTTTCTATGCTTACACATTCTTGTAYACTTTATTCCTTTCTTATTTTAATTTCTAATTTTGGTATTTACTTGCACAATGTGTATTAATCACTCTTTAGATTTGTTTTATTTTTATGGAATTCTTAAATTGATTTACTTCACCCCTCATTATTTAATTTATAAAATTAGCTTTTAGTCTTCTCACTAATCTTAGACTTAKTCTTAGTTAAATTTTTATTTGCACAAGCTTAGACCCTTAGCTTAATAAATTCATTATTTAGTTAATTAATTAATTTGCCARGTGCTCCAGATTTTACAGGTTTAACATTCACTCAAATTTTCTAGGCCACCTAGATTCATTGACTCATTTTATTTTTAAATACTGTGACATGCCCTTCAAGAYGCACTTTGTGCTCCAAGGGTGCCACTTGCCTTTGATTCAAATTTTAATTACGCGACATGTCCTTCAAGACGCACTATGTGATCCAAGGGTGTCACTCGCCTTTGACTGGTTTTGGTAGTTGTCCAACCCTTGGAGTCAATACTCCAGTCAGGAGACCTTGTGAGAGACTAAATGCCTCTCAGGAATAAGGACCCTACCTTATTGCATGCCCCTTAGAATCTTAGTGAGCGACTATATCAGTCTTCCCTCATGGCATCGTGGATCTCTCAAACTAGGTAATCGTTAACCTACAATTTGAGCCATGGAGGGAGCACTAATAGGTTGTGACATGGTTGTTTCCACACCTCTCCCTCAATATCTGGTCTATGTGCATGGCCCCTTTACTCCTTATGTGAGCTAGATTAGCAAGAAATCGTGAGCCTTCATCCATCAATGAAACATTGTCAATAATCCATAAACAACATCATAATATAATCACTCATATGTCACATATGCATAAATGAAATACTCAAACCAATACAATCCACTCCCTAACTCAATCTGGAGTCCAAGGAGGTCCATTGATGTCATTGCCATATTCAATCTGTCAATCATCCTTCACACTCAGGGGAAACTCATCAATAGAATATGTCAATACATAGATATTGAATCACATAACATCATAATCTATCAGCATCATCATAAGAATCCATAAGCGAACAGACAACCATATACTAAAACTGGACCACTTGCACACAAGTGTCCCCAAAGAATAAGTCAATAGCATGTGCTCGCAAGAGCGGTATGTTACATGATACCACTTGTAATATTCTAGATATAAAATAGTATGCAAAAAAGAAATAATTAACTAGAAATGGCAGATAAACGATGATATAACTAGAACAATACCACAATAATACTAGAATAAAACTAGAAAGAGCACTTTGATTATTGAGAGAAATGTTCACTTCCCTCTTCGAGGGGGAAACCTCCAACAGAGCATAGCTCTATTAAAATAATATCCAAGACAAAACTTCGCATACCCTCTACTCATATTTATATTAAATATGTCTATCCAAAAGAACAATCTAGAGGAAAATCCTTCTAGAAGTGGAAGCTTCTATTAGGTCTTCTTACATTTGACTTATTCTTCCTTATTGCTAGGCCTTATTAATATTGGCCTTTATTACATGGAAATATATTATTCTACTTACGTGAGGGGTTAGGTCCCTAACAATCTTTGCTCCTTTAGTTGGAAATGTAGGCAACTCTTCATCCTCTTTAATCTTCACTCTCCACACTCTTCTCTTGATGGTGTAGTCTCTAGGATGAATCTCTAGATGAAGCCTCCAACATTTGGCTTCCTAATGTTTGTTCAAATTGAAATTCTAACAAAAATTCTTGGTGCTACATGGACTACTTAGCATAGTCCTTTTGCCCATGCGCCTCTTATTTTTTTGTTATATTGTGGAAGTCTTCTTGCCATTATTCCTCTAAAAACAACCAAGATTGTCGAATGTGGTTATTTTCTTGTAGTAATATGCCTTAATGTTCCCTTTCTTCCCATAGAATGAACATACCTCAGGATACCAACAACAATAAGCTTTGTGTACTTTATTCTTTTAGTAATAACACATTTCTTTCTTAATGCATACATCTTGGTCTTCTCTTCTTATTCCGGTTGAATGAATCACTACTTCTTCTAAAAATTTTCAATGTAAGCTAAGTCTCTAAATTACCGATTTGAAATATTCCATAAGAAAGAGGGAGTGGTGGTATGCTACCATATTCATTTGTTGTTTATATCTCTTTTGATGAAGCTAACTTTACAACATATTTGCCTTCACAAAAGTGATCTTAGTGGTCATGGCATTTTCCTCTATGCCACCAAAACATGGGACTTTATGTTTGACCATCTATTCAGCTACAATGGGGCGTGTGATTCCTTACCTTATCTTTCTTATCCCTTGGCCATAGTTGCCTATATATATTAATAGTTTTGAACCAATGCATCCATTATGCTTTTCAAAATCACCAAAATTCTCTTGAGAAAGGTCTAGAGAAGGTGAGTTTACCATGGTTGTCTCAGTCATGGTGTTATCTTTTGTAGTAGAAATGGATGGTTCCCTTGCTGCCACAATCCATTGTATTTTTTCCAATGCCTTATCCTTCTCTTCCGACTCTTGGTGTAGTTGAGTCATCATCTAAGTTAAATTCTTCTCCTTCCAACTATCCATTTAAATGACCTTCTCTCCCAATTGCACAAGGTGAACTCTATGTTTTTCCCACTCTACCATGACAACAGTGAGGGAGTTTTTATGTTCAAAAAAGTGCTTCTTTAAAAATGACAATATTTTATAGAGGTTTCAAGGTATTTTTCCAATTGTGCTATCATTTGGTCAAACATCTACACCTTATCCTTCTAGTGTCGATTCTCTTCTTGGAGATGCATATTACTAACCCTTAGTTATTCCAACCATTCTCTCATCACTACTTTACCCATGTTAGATATGTTTCTCTTCAAAGTTCTAGAAATTATTCCATGGTAAAGGATTCAACTACTCTAATACCAATATGATCCATAGACCTATGATTTATATCCCTCTCCCATAACCAACACATATCCTCTATAAAAATGAAACATGTTTTTCACAATATCTTCTTAGAATTGATTATGTGGCTCATTTATCTTTGTAACCTGCACATAAGCACTTGGTTGGAAATGCAATTACAATAAGGTATCTTAGTTTAATATCCTCTATTATTAATCACCTATAATAATACAAGAAATGGCTTTGCGTCCGTGCAAGAAAAGGTAAAAAGGAATGACTTTATTGTCAATTGGTTCAATGCTTGGGTTGTTTGATTTTAAAGTTTAGGTCAATTACCAATTAGATACTATGCATGAATGGCTACAACCAACTTCATTTGATTGTCACCAATGTCCAATCACAACTACTTCAATGTCTCCTAGATTGCAATTGGATTTATGACAAAATTGTTCATTAGCTAGAGTGAATGGTTTTGATGCCAATCAATAATTACTACTACTCAATGTTCGACCAACACTCTACATCTATGTCAAAGGATTTATAACCTACTATTAATGGTTTCCTATATGTTTTGCGTATTCATCTTCTAGTGGCTTATGCTCTATATAACATTACTTGAATCAATGTCCAAGGGACTTGGTTTTTCTTGCTACAATTTGAAGACTATTTAATGAGACCATGTCATGCCAAAACATTCCAACACGCAAATTCTCATTATTTGAAAGAAAGAACAAGTAAGTTTAATATTCCATTGAATAACAACCAATCACCACAAGTATTCTCCCAATTGCATCAAAACTTTCCTCAACAATTCTTTAATGAAAAGGACAAAGGAAATCTTTATGGGGCCACAACTTGCTCCTTTAGTCTCCAAATATACTTATATTCAAAATTTTAACCCAATACTTCTTTACAAAACTTCATCATCCAAGCAAGTGGATCGCTCCATCATTGATAACAAAGGACATGAACACATTGCTCAACTTTTGTGTGTTGCGCTAGCAATCAATTTAATAACAATCTTTAGTGTATAATGAGAAGATGCTCTCTCAAGGTCAAGGGAAAGATGTTTTGGAATTACAATTGAATAATATGCCAATCAATTAATCCAAGGAAATGTGTGTGTGTGTTTGTTTTCAACAATCAATGAGATAATGAGAGAAGCCAACAAGGTGCCAAGCGACTTGACAATGGGGACGTTTCATTATCAATGGTAGTTTTTCAACCTTAAGGGAAGGTAAGAATTAAATCATATGCTACCAATTGAATAACCCAAATGTTGTCTACATGCATTCATTTAATGAATAGTGAAAGGGGAGAGACTACCATGTTTTTCCACGCAAAGAATTCACCCAACAATTGCATATGACCTGTTTGGAATTTGTACGACCTATAGGAGAGTCGTATGGTCTCAATAATTCATTAATTGTTGCGTACATGATGGTTAAAGGGTGTGTACAGCCTCAAAAAACTTGAAATGTTGCATACAAGCCCATCTTAGACACCAACGGCCTCAACAATCACCAACGTGTTGTTCTTCAAGGACAAAATTAGTAATTTAGCTAAATAATTTCAATAGTTAGTTTACAATAGCTTTGATCTAAAAATTGAAATGGAATGGATGGATATTATCTTAGAGTTGTTATCATTTACAAAACATCATGGAAAATAATTGATTTGTAAATAAGACCAACAAAGTCCAACTTGTAACCCTTCATTACAACCAATTAATACAACTAAGAGAGACACATTAAACACATATAAGATAAATAGTATTTTCACACAAATAAATTACACAACAATCACAAATAAATCTAGAACATAGTATTTACCCTAAAAACCCAAATGGGAAAACCAACTTCGAATGTTTGCCTAGTCTTCATTTTGATAATCTCATGTTACAATGCAACTCATCACTATATAGTCATTCAACCATTTACACACCTCTTGGCCAACAAAAATCCCATTTATGAGTACAATTACAAGAATATATAGGAAAATATGGGGGGAATGGGAAGGACAAAAGACTTGACCTTCCATTCCCATTCTTATCTCTCTTCTCTCATATTTTCATTTTTATTTCTCATTTTTTTGTTTTCATTTTCTTTCATTTACTTTTTAAAGCTTGAATTGTATTTTTATTTTTCTTAAACCTTCATTAGTTGTCGAATTGATTGTGGCACTAAATATTACAACTATTCATTTTTGTTTGGATCCATTTAAGATCATATTGGGTTGTAGAAAGTACCTCTAGGAGCAACAACGCATATCCATCTTAACTTTAGATCTATCATTTGCTGACAATGATCAAATCCCTAGAGGTTCAAACCTTTTTTATATTGCAAAAATTTTGAGGAAAGGTTTGCACCTCGAGGGATTTGATCCCTCTCAGCGCAAGATATATCTATATTTAAGGTGGATCGATGATGGTTATATAGCTTACTTTAGTAAATATATTTATTGTATTATTATTTTTTAGATATCCCACATATGTTTTGAGTAAAATGTATTTATGTTTCATAATTTTTTTACTACTACTACTAATAWTAATAATCTAATTTTAAGGTCACGACCAAGACAAACACCAAATTGGTGTATGAGACCCCCTTATTTGTGGGACAAGAGACCCCCTCTGCCCAACGATTTGACTCATAAAATCTATGGAGGTATATATACCCTACCCCCTTCTGGATTTGAACTTGTAACCTCTTAGAGGAAAAATATGTTCTTAACCTTTAGACCCACTTAAACTGTATAAACCCACTCAAACTATATATATATATATATATATATATATATATATATATATATAATTTAATATTTTTTTTATAAAGTTAAACTCTACCATTCTCCTAAACATAACTCTTCTAAATATTAATCTTTAAATATTAAGAAACTTTTTTTTCTTAAATACTATAAAACATTTTCCTCTTTCTAAATATTAATACATTAAAAAAAAACTTTTAAATACTAGAAAAACCTTTCATTATTAATAAAAAAATTAATAATACCCAACTTTCCTATTGCATCACATAAATCTACCTCATCTTTTCCTTCAAACATCTTTTCTTTCAAACTCATTTGTTTCCATAAAATCATTCTTGTGCTTCCTTTTGTATTTTTTAAACTCTTATTCTTTAATCATTTTCCCTATCTTCATCACTAACTAACTATCATTATATAAT
>JZKD02S0271528.1:32199-44794 GCA_000966675.3 Picea glauca
TTTTTAGCATTCAGTTAACCTAACTTTGAATGTTTCGTCATTAACCTCTGATACGCCTCGCATAGTGGGCTGCGCGTTCTCTTTTCCTAGTTGTCTAAGAAGTAATATTCGTTCCAGAAAATGAATTAGTTTTGCTTTCCGTTATTTAGTTTTATAACAAAATAAATATAGAAGTGAACTCTTCCTCAACGAGGTTAGGGTAAGCCACCATAAGTTCTTAGCTAATGAAACACCGTTAGATCCAAACACTGTCATTTCAAAATTCATGAGGAAGGTTATTGTTTGCGAACGTTATTTTTCAAAAATTACAATGGTTATTCTTGCCCTTTCATATTTTATTATTATGATTATTAACTTTGAGTGATTTTAATTATTAAAAAATCATACAATAATCACAATGTATCAAGACATACAAGTTACTCAATAAAGAGATTAAATTAAGTATATTTAATTTAATAAAGAGATTAAATTAAGGATATTTAATTTGGTGTAAGAAGTTTTTATTCTATTTTCTCAAAACTTTTTTTTTTGAGTGGATTTCTCATATTTGTTTTGGGCAGGTTAAATGCTTCACTATACATAATTAAGGCCATAACTTTCCACTTAATACTATGAAATGTAAATAAGTATACATGATATCTTGGTTTAAAAAATAAAATAAAAATTATAGTTTTAAAAAAATAATTATATATAATTAAATTTCATGTATAATAAATAATAATTAAAAATAATTAATTTCAATATATAATAAATTATAATTATTATTTATATATAATTAAATTCAATCTATAATATTAAAATAAAGTAAAGATTGAGAGAGTGGGATGAAAATTTAAAAAATTGGAATAAAGTAGATTGCAATAATCTTAAAAGTGATGAAGATATTTTCACTTTAGATACTAAAATGATAGAAAGATGTGATAAAGAAATGTATCATCAAACCAATTTTGATCCTTGCATATTAAAGTATATATTTAGGCACTTGGAAATGGTTATATTTAATAGGTTTTTAATTATAGATGAATATATTTAATGGACACTATTTCACATGGAATATTTTTGGTGGTCATACTAAATAAAAAGCTGTAATTTAAAGTATTAACTTTTTTGCCCACTTCTTTTTAAAGGTGTCCCTTCATCTATGAAGGGTCTAGGTAAGTAACCTCGCTCTACATGCCAGCGCGCCGCTCATTTTGAGCATGTACGTGTGTGGAGAGTTATCACCAGTCTCTTTTTACAACCGATGATTTTACCTTCAGCGTTTCCATGGGTGTTTTATGTTACCAGTGCTCAAGGTACTGGTCGTAGAGAATACTTAAGTATGTATCTAGTATAAGTTATGTATGTGAGTCATTGTATATATTTTAATGTGAAAAATTTGTGGTAATCTAAAAACTATTATGTAAGGCATGGTTACAGGTAATCCGAGAAAATTTGGTGTATGGTTGAGGGTAATTCGAGAAAACCTAGAGCATGGTTACAGGTAATCTGGATGCATGGTTGAGGGTAATCCGAGAAAACCCAGAGCACGGTTATGGGTAACCCGGAAAAATCCCAGGTTGATGATGATGTGATGAAGGGGGATGTATGAGGAAGAATGGTTGAATGAACCAAATGATTCCTAGAAAACTAGCGGTTACAACAGTTGATGACCCATGTATTCAGGTAGATGGATTTCTTTTTATGTGGACGTCAATAATGAGATGAGAGGTAGAGCTAATCTCTACGTGAGTTGTGTGATCATATTCTTAAGAGGTTGTTAAAGAGTTGGATTGGTGAAATCTTAGTTTGGTGTGTGGTTGAGATATTCTCTCAATCTCTCCATTTATCTTTAGAATAAATTAGATCTTATAACAATCTGTACACTCTATATAATAGAGTCCATTATATTGATATTGTAAGATAATAGAATATTTATTCATATTACTCTACTCTCCCATTTTCTATTTTCATGATTATATAAACAATCATGGTCCATTTCTTATTTTTCATTTATGTTTGTGTGGTTGCACAAGATGAAGAGAATTCTAGTTGGATGAAGGCATCATAAAGGAGTGAATCAAAGCAAGACCGGAGAAGAGCAGAGGGACGCGTTTCATTTATTGTGGTTGCACAAGCTTGACGAGGATTGTACTAGGAGGAAGGCATCATAAAGGAGTTAATCAAAGAAAGACCCTAGAGGAGAGGAGGGATGCAAACTGGTTAACAAATGTTTGGTTTAGTTTTATGAAGATATATTAATGTATGTCTTTTTGTTAATATATTACTTTCTATGTGTCGTTGTTAATATATTACTTTCTGTTTGTTTTTGTTTCATGTATATCATAAAGGATTTAATCAAAGAAAGACTCTAGGGGAGGGGGCATGCGAACTGGTTAACAAATGTTTGGTTTAGTTTTATGAAGATATATTAATGTATGTCTTTTGTTAATATATCACTTTATATGTTTCGTTGTTAATATATTATTTTCTGTTTGTTTTTTTTTCATGTACACTGTAAGTGAATCATTCTAAATTTAATTTTGATATTTGTAGAGACTTTTATATGTTTGGATGGAGATAGATGAAGATCCAGTTAAACCTTTTCCTCCTTGCCAATACCGCGAGTTGGTGTTTAAACTCGCGATCCTTAAGATCAAGGTTTCAATTTAGATTCATCACATTAAAAAAATCTGTCCACCAAAACCCTAACTCTAATTATGCATGTCTTTGTTAATATAATAATGTGTCTATGAAGATCCAGGTAAACCTTTCACCTTGCCAATACTGCGAGCTGGTGCTTAAACTCGGCCTTTCTTCCATAGCGTCTCTTTGCACACCCGTTAAAGAATAGTAAGGCATGCGATCCCTGCTGGTGCTTAAACTCGGCTTTTCTTGGGCGACGTCTCTTTGCACACCCCTTAAAGAATAGTAAGGCATGCTATCCCTACACCAGATCTGAATAATAAGGCATGTGATCCCTACACCAGATCTGACGAACTGTCTCACCATTGTATTGTGCATTACGTTTTCAATTTAGCTTCATCACATTTAAAAAAAAAAAAAAAAATCTGTCCACGCATGCCACCAAAACCCTAACCCTAATTATTCTGGGCTTTGTTAATATAATACCGATCTTTGTTAATATAATACTGTCTTTATTATTATATTACTAAATGCATCATTAATTTTTTAATACATTTATTCACAATACATTGAACCATCACCATAGAGACAATTGGTTGATTTTTGTATAAATCTGTTAAACATATAATTTAATATATTTATTGAGTTGTTTAAATATGTATTTAATATATTTATTGAGCTCCATTATATTTAATATATTTATTATAATCTCAAAACTTCCTGCATTTACTATTAATTGATCAAGATTAGCAAGCTTTGAAATTGACGATTAGTTTGATGATTAGTTTTGATGATGAATTTTGATTCAGATTCGAAAGGTTGATGACAAAAATGACACCAATCCTGGATTATCAAATCCAGGCAAAAAACTTCGAAACTACTCACCACAGAGATCTGAAAACAATAACAATTTATTTTTAAAGTCACCGCCAAGCCACACCAAATTGGTGTATGAAACCCTCTTGTTTGTGGGACAAGGGACCCCCCTCCACCCAACGATTTGACTAATAAAGCCTACGGAGATATAGATACCCAACCCCCTCTAGATTTGAACTTGTGACCTCTTAAGAGGAAACACATGTTCTTAGCCATTAGGCATTGAGTTAAATTTAAAGTATTTATTGCCTTGGATAATCTCTGTTAAATTTTACAGGTTTTCTGGTGCTCTCTGCGCTTTCAATATTTATGGTAAGTGAGGCTTACTAGGTGGCTTTATGGGTTTTTCACATACTTAATCCATTTATGAATGCAGAAATAGATTTTAAACAACAAAAAAATCCGTGCAAATTAATCAGCTAGTGTTATCCTTCCATATTGATCAGCTACAATTATGTCGTTGTGCTCGTCATAACATGAATTTAACATCTAATACAACATTTGATTAACTCACATAAATTTATGATTTTATAAGATTTTAAAGATAAATCTTGAATTTTACATCTAATACAACATTTGATTAACTCATATAAATATATGATTTTATAAGATTTTAGAGATAAATCTAGAATCCGACCTTTGATCTAAAAATATAAATATCACTAAAAAAAATTAATTAGTTGAAGATTTGTTCCCAAAAAGATTCATTGACGTAAGAGTGGAATTTAAGTGATTCTTAAACATATTTATACAAAAATTCTATGAATTGTAATGTTTTGGAGTTTGAGTCAGAGGGAACTCCTTCCTACCCCACATTCACTCAATCTGAGGATTTTTGAAAGTCTGTGTTTAGATGAGTAGAAAAGAAATATAAAATGAATTTAATTTTTAATAGTTTAAATGTTTTATTTTTTTGAATTTTTATTTTTATATTTTTAGATAAAAAAAAATTTAAATCTGTTAAAAAATTGTTGAAATTTTAGATCTGAATTTATATATTTGAATGTATAATTGAGTCTATATAATTCTAGTGTATAATTGAGTCTGGATAAATTTATAAATTCAAAAATATAATTTAAATAATAGAAAATGATCATTTCAACATCTCTTTTACAAAAATTTAATGAAATATATATATATATATATATATATATATATATATAAACAACGTCCTTAACTTTATCGCTCTTCTATTTAATTAACTCTCGAGAATTTGGCCTCTCTTCTATTTAATTAACTCTCCGGAATTCATGGTGTCCAAGGACAACACAATTGTAGAGGAGAATTTGAGATAAACTAGAATCCGGTTGCGATCTTAGAAATAAAAATGCAACGAGTTGACGACTCATTTTCAAAGGATTAGGATTTATTG
Organism: Picea glauca; assembly: GCA_000966675.3. NCBI lineage: Eukaryota > Viridiplantae > Streptophyta > Pinopsida > Pinales > Pinaceae > Picea > Picea glauca. Next base: position 37,073 of record JZKD02S0271528.1, read on the forward strand.
AGGGACACGGATATAGGATGCGTTTTCAATCGTATTTCTGCCTATTCAAATTTAAATTAGTTTGTTAATGTCTAAAACGGAAGAGCGTGGTTTAATCAGATTACAATTTGGATATTTTTTATCTTTTTTAATTATTTTTTTTAAATCCGTTTTATACTAAGTAGAACGTTGAAATGGTCGATAGATAGAGGTTTTTGATGATGAAGTTTTGAAATGCAAATAGATTGCATAAAGGTGTTGATTTTGTCCTAAATCGAGTTATAAGTTGTTAGAGCTATAGATTTAAGCAGTTGAGTTTGTATATTGCGAGCAATAAAAGAATTTTTTAAACATGAAAATTCAATTTAGACAATAGAAATGGGTGATTTCACTCAAAATTATGACAAAAAAGTAGAACATTTAGACAATCACAAAAAGATATAACCATATTCTAATAATAATACTTAAAAAACCCAATAATATAATGCTTAGTTTTCTTCTACAAAATTGTTCTAGGCATGACTTTTCCAAGTCCCCTCAGATTCAACAAGAAAGAGATGGCCTCTAGCCTTTTCTAGCCCATCATGTTGAACACGTTGTAATATTTCATCGTCCAGAGCTTACAATTACCAAGTCATTATTGTGAAATGATCATTAATACATTCGAGGACCACTATGTTCACCTATAAGGACTTGGGTGAGGGTCTTCGCACCCTTCTATCTAAAGACCTTAAATCCCCCCCCACCTCAAGTCATTGTCATCTCAAACAACATCCAAAAAATCTAAAATCTCCAAGTTTCTACCCAAACTTGTGCCTCCACAACAACTAAGTCTATTGGAAATCCCAAGTTTCATGCCAACCGAAAACCCAAAATTTTGTCAAGGTGGAAATCCCAAGTTTTCACAAACAATCCAAACTGTATTGCACCCATCTTCGCACAATCTGTTTCTTGAGTCAATGTGGTCGCTTCACCCAACTCTAAGGATGAAAGTCAGTGAACTTTGTGGCACTATCTCGTTGTGATTTGTCTACCTTGTTGTTGTTCAATTTTGTTGTTGTCGCTTCTTGATACAACTAAATTCTTCCCACTTCACTTCAAAATTTCACCTAAGTGTTGAACTCCTTTGATCTTGCTACTGTGTTCATACTTCAACCAACTCTGCCATGTATCTGCACACTAAATTCGCCCATGCCTTGGAATGATTGGGTAGCTAGTCCAATGGTCGCGCCCAACTCATGAGAATGCACTTCCTCAAGCCCAAACTTAGTCCTTTTTGTCGTATCTTCGTTACTCCATCAAACCCCAAAACTAAGGCAAGTGCCCACCCTTGCCTCACTACTACTTCCATCGTCCAATCTTCATCAAGAAGATCCTCCACAATGTCTAAGTGTTGCACTTTGAACCTATTGGTGCATCTGTACTTTGACTTCCTTTGATCCAGATTTTATGAATAGAACAAAATGAATACAGATTATTATCAAAAGATGCTTAACACAGAATAAAACTGGTTTCTATTCAATAAGGAAATAAGCTGAAACTGTAAAATGTAGAGGAAAATAAGCTTGCTAGAATGGTGGCGACTTATCTATGAGAAGATATGTGACGGTTGCGCTCATTCGTAAGAAGATGATTACAATGAGGCTCTGAACACCTTTTTACAATAAACAGTAATTTCAAAAGCCCTAGACATCCAAAAACCTAACTCGAGGAGATGAAGCGCCAAAAGTCATGTGGGCCACGTCTGGGTAAGTTAGTGCATCAAATTTTTGGGGACTCTAATTTATTTTAAGGTGTGATTGTGGCAATCCCTAAAAACGTTGTTTAGGGCCTCAAAATAGCCCTAAAGGTCAGGGACCCAAAAACTAGGAAAAAACTACCAAGCTGGAAAACTGCCAAAATGAGCTAGTTGGAATAGGTGGGAGGCCACCGACATCCATTTGGATCACTCCTCCCCTCTTAGGAAGAAATAGTATCCATTGCATTGAGGGCCCCCATAAGATGAGGAAATTTTTGTTGAATTTGGCCTCGAGTGAGCCATTTGCCTTGGTCTCGATAAAGCTCGATCCTTTGATGGCGAGTGCCCTTGACCTGTTTGTCCACAATCTGATCATTGTATTCCTTTTTTATGCAGTCGAGGTTGATCTATGTTGGTGTCAGTTGTTCTTCTACCTGACAGGTGTCCAATAATGGTGGGAAATAAGGTCGAAGGAGATCCACATTGAACACTGGGTGTAGGCCAAGGAAAGGAGGAATGTTGAGCTTAAATGCATTATCACCCACATCCTTGCTAATGGTGTACGACCCATAATGAGGTGGGTGAAGATTTCGATAGGGTCATGTAAGAAATTATTTATACAAGTGAAACCAAACTTTGTTGTTGACCTGAAACTTATGTGGCACTTGGTGTTGATCATGGCACTGCTTTTACTTGTCTTTGGACTTCTGTAGGATATCCTGAACCTGTTGGCGGATGTGATAGATCCACTCATTGAAAAAGGGGGCTTTGTTAGCTTGAGTTGGAGTAGGAGATGATTCGACCGAGATGACCACAAGGGGTAGTGAAACATCTATGGGATGCAATGGTTGGAATCCCAGCCTCACATGCAAGGGGTTGTGGTCGGTTGAGCTATGCAGGGCTCGGTTGTAGCTATGCTGGAAATATGGAAGACTCTCATCCCATGTACGAGGGGTCTTGGAATTATACATGTGCAGGATATGAACGATCATTTTATTTATGACCTCGGTTTGGCCATTCGTCTAGGGGCGGAAGGTCATGGATTTGGTGACCTTGGTGTCCAACAATGACTAGAGGTTCGACCAGAATGTGTTGAGAAATCGACTGTCCCAATTTGAGACAATGATTTGTGGGATTCTGAAATGTACCTAGAATCGTTCAAAGAAGAGCTTAGCAGTGGCCTCTATTGTTATGCTCTTCTTATAGGTGACCAGAATCACCATCTTAGAAAAGAAATCAACAACCACAAAAACACAGTCATTTCCTCGCTTGGTGGACAGGGGGCCCGACATGTAGTTCATTGAGATGGATTCCCATGGCATGTCAAGAGTAGGCAGAGGGGTGTATATGCCTTGTTTCTTAGTGGTCATTTTGGAAATAGTGTAGGCAGTGCAGGACCTGATATACTTGTTGACCTCCTGTCGAAGTTTTAACCAGTAGAAATGTTTTTGCAACATTGCTACTATATTTTTGATGCCGAAGTGTCCTGCCACCCAACTGTAATGGGATTCCTAGATCATCTTCGCTAGCTCGATTTATGGAACAAATATATGGCCCAAATGGCACAACAACCCATCCTGAATATGGAAATTAGCAAAAACTACGTTTGCGCCCAACATTTGGTAGTTGGGGCCATCCAAAGGTCTCATTGATGTAAGAGTATAACACTGTGGTGAGTGTCGTGAATAGTGGTCTGCTGAGGCAATCAACGACACAGTTGGTGCTTCGTATTTTATACTTGATGTTGAGGTAGAATTGTTGAAAGTATGTGGACCACTTCTGATGGCGGTCATTCTGCAATTTTCCTTGTGTCTGCATGAACTGGAGTGGCTTATCATCAGTGTGGATGACTGTCTCCTTCCCAAGAATGTAATGTATCCATTGGCGTCAGGATTTCACAATGGAGTACATTTATTTTTTGTAAGTAGGGTACTTATGAACAACATCTAATAGTTTCTCACTATGATAGGGCATGGGGTGGCTGTGCTGAGTGAGAACGATGCCCACAGCATAGTCAGACGCATCTATCTTGATCTCAAAGGGATGTTTCAGGTATGGTAGTGAAAGTACTGGGGTTGAGCACAAGTGTTGCTTCAAATAATTGAACACTTGTTGTTGGGACCGACCACACATAAATTTCTCCTTACCCCCACCACTTCTTACTTGGCTGAGGGCCCATGCAATATGGGAGAATCCCAACACGAACCGATGATAGAAATTGGAAAGGACCAAGAAGCTCCGAAGCTCAGTGAGTGTGGTTGGGGATGGCCAGTCATGGATGACTTGGATCTTGTCTCGATCCACATGTACGCCATGTTGATCAACAATGTAGCCCAGGTAATGGACCCTTTCCATGCCGAAGGAGAATTTTTCCAAGATGGGTATCAAAGATTCTAAGCGACATCTAGTGCTCAAGTATCGCGACGGTATACAAAGATACATACACGATGAAATGGAGTTTTTGGACATCTCATCCTTGGGTGTGACCTACCGATATGCTATCAAAATCGAGTAGAATATTAAACAAAAAATGCAACAATTTGGGCCTGGGAACCCCTCATAGAAAAATCCAGGAAAGGGTGGCCCCAACCCATAGAACAAAGGACAAAGCAAAGATAGACCACCTTAGAAAAACCATTCCATTTCTCAAGAAAATAAGGACACCAGAAAGACAAAGAAAGATATCGGGAAGTGGTTTCACTTCCATAAGAGCCCCTGGCATAGCACTGTTGATTGTCGCTCAATGTAGTCACTGGTGGCTGAGGTGAAATCCTCTAAATCATATGAGGGTTCCGACTCTGAGTCAAAACTAGAAATGGGGAGACATATCATTGACATAGAACCCATTTCTACCGTTCTTATAACCAAGCTCCAGCCTAGTGAACCAGACGAGCCTGAGGAAGGTGAATGCCTTTTTCATTCACAGATGTGGGTAAGGGATATCCCACTACACTTCATCGTTGATAGCGGTAGCCAAAAGAACCTCATCTCAGTAGAGGTTTTCAAGTGACTTACACTGCCGACAACATTGTACCCGCAATCCTACACCATCGGATGGCTCCGCTAAAGAAGCGACATCCGCGTCAACCAACAATGTCGCTTGTCATACGACATCAAGCGCTTCAAAGACTAGGTATTGTGTGATGTTTCCCCTCTTGAAGTTTGTAATTTTCTTTTGTGCCAACCATATTTATGGAAATTACATGTTGTATATGAGTCTAGTTCTCACAGTGTTATTATTACTTTCAACACTCCTCCCCCCTTTCTCCATTGCATTGAGTGCCCCCATCAGATGAGGAAATTTCTGGTAAATTTGGCCCCGGGTGAGCCATTTTCCTTGGTGCAGAAACTTCCCTTCTTTGACAACTTGATAAAGCTGGATCCTTTGCTGGTGAGTTCCCTTGACCTATTTGTCCACAATCTGATCACCAGATGCCTGTTGTATGCAGTCGAGGTTGAGATTTGTTGGTGTTAGTTGCTCTGATACCACTGATCCAGATTTTATGAGCAGAACGAAATGAATACAGATTATTATCAAAATATTCTTACCACATAATAACAAATATATGGTAAAACTGGTTTCTATTCAATAAGGAAATAAGTTGAAACTATAAAATGCAGCAGAAACAAACTTGCTAGAATGGTGGCGGCTTATCTTTGAGAAGAGATGTGACAGTTGCACTCATTCACAAGAAGATGATTAAAATGAGGCTCTGAAGTCATTTTTACAATAAACAAGGATGTCAAAAACTCTAGACACCCAAAAACCTAACCCTAGGAGATGAAGCGCCAAAAGGCATGTGGGCCCCGTTTGGGTAAGTTAGTACATCAACTTCCCGGGGTTGTAACTTTTTCATACGATCCTCGTTTTAGGCGCATGATATCCCGTTGGAAAGGTCTATCTGAGGATATCCCATTTTTTACTATGGAGAGCCCTAAAAACGTTGTTTAGGACCTCAAAATGACCCCGGAAGTCAGGGACCCAAAAACTAGGAAAACATTGTCAAAATGAGCTAGTTGGAATAGGTGGGAGGCCACCAAAATCCATGTCAATCAACCTTCAACAATTCAGTCCATTTTCACAACAATATCAGACCAAGGAAATTCCTCCCTCACCTTGTTGCACTATGAAGTCACCCCAAAACAAATTCATCTGTGACAACTTGACTCCACTTTCCACCTCATGGCACATTTAGCCAATTTACTACAAAAAATCCACATCACATCTAATTCAACAAAGATTCAAGAGAAATCATTTTGCATCTTCATGTCCAACCAACTCTACCCTTGTGACTGAAACTGGGATCAATTCCACAAGTTTGGATTCCTTGGTCGAATTCTCCCCATCTTCATCTACATCTTTGGATATGAAACTTCCCATATGCACCAATAATTGCACCTCCATACTGAATTTTCCCCACTACTACATCACCCGACCTTGTTGTTACTTCTACTTATCTATGTCTTGGAATGGTTAGGCTTCACCCTCAACCATGCTACCCAAGACTAGAGAAATTCCCATGTCCAAGAAATATATTCATGCTGTAATATGCTTGTCCACACAATCCTCCAAACAAAGGCAAGTGCTTAACTCCTTTCATCAATTCGCCTATTTGCGACTCAACATCTATGATGAGTGTGGCCAACACACTCGTAGTCCTCAAATGTCCCAATGATTCGTCAAAATTTCTACATGTACAATGAGTCACCTCAAAAAACTTATATGCCTTAGGCACATTCACACCAATACTTCTGCCAAACTCAACCAACGACCCTCCTAGATCTCTAAGTCCTCACACAATCATTTGCAACTCACTGAGGTTTTCTCTACCTCATCCAATGTCCCATTGGGATATTTTTCACCAGGGATGGGTCTCGTGGCCTTCGCTTGTGGTAGAAGGAGAAAATATGGGACTTTGGCCCTCAATTGATCTTATAGGGCTAATAGTGAATTAATGAGGCCTTATACTACCACACAGATCCTCTAGTTAAAATATCTAGTCTTTGAATGGGATATGGGATTCATTAGGAGGTTTCACACATAAGGGATGGATCTTAGGGACTTGACCATGGTTGTGGGAGGAAAATTACAGGTATTTTCTGTAATTAATCTTTTAATGACAATGATCCATGAACGAATCATTAACCCACCATACAATCTCTTTAGAGGGGATCTTTGGCCAAAGATCAAGATATGAGTGTCGTTAGGAGGTTTTAAGCACCAAGTATGGCTGCCAAGGTCTTGACCATTGTAAGGTGAGGAAATTAAGGGACTTAACCCACAAATGAATATTTTACAGTTTTGTTCTTGAATGTAGCCTCACAATAGCACTCACACCCTCTAAAATGGATCTTTGTTAGTTGAATGAGCTATGAACACCAAGAGGAGGTTTTTCACACTAGGAATGGATGTTAGGCTCTTAACCATGGTTGATGGAGCATAAAAGGTAATTAGGTCCTAAATGAAGGTTCTATGGGTCATGGTCTATGAATGAGGTATTTATTCACCATATATTCTCTCTAAAGAAGATATTTCTCCTCCAAGTGAGACATGGGCCCCTTTATGAGTATTTTCATACCAAAAATGGGCCTTTGGTGTTACACATTATTTTCGTCATCCCTATGACCATTAATGATGTAAACCTATATGTTTCCTTCAGAAGGGTCAGTGGCCTGAGTTCTTGAAGAAAGAAGGGAGAAGAACTTTTCCTGAGAAAAGAAGTTCATTTTCCTTCGTAAAAATCCTATTAAAAAGGATGTTCACAGGATGCTATATAGGTAGGGTGCGAGAATGCCTGATTCTCGCACGCTAAACCATAGCTGGGTTGCGAGAGGTTCGCAGGTTTCTCTATAGGTAGGGTGCGAGAATGATCATACATGGGAAAAGAAAACATCTTCTCGATGCTTCTAGAAGGAGAAACTTCCATGGTGAGGTGGCATCCGAATGGTTTGGATCTTACTCGCTTTCATGATTTAGTGGGATCATTCTAACCTCCTCACCTTAT
>JZKD02S0271528.1:72852-98936 GCA_000966675.3 Picea glauca
TATATATTAGCATGCTCAAATGATCTCCTTCATAGCCTGTGAAAAACAGATAACAGAGTGAATGCCCAACCTAGGGTATTCGTCCCAATCTTGATGTGGTACGAATCTAGCCAGATGAATAGATTTTTTGATGTCAAACATGGTAGAAACCACTTGATTACCAGTCATTAAGGTAAATTGTTAACAAGTGTGACATAAACTAGCAATGATTTCAATGACTCCCAAGGTACCCTAGTACATTCCAACGAATGTGAATAAATGAGCCAAGGCCGAACATCCGTGGAATCATCCGATCAAAGGATAATGATGTAAACCTATTGTTAGAAGCGAGGAGGCTTGCCATTGAGGCATGCAGGTCCAAAGGTACTAACTGGTTTCAAATTCTAATTCCCGGATGATGTGTTGAAGTCGACAGGAAAATACTCCTCCAACGAGGGCCTTGATGTATCCCCCATCATCAACATGAAACTGACATAGAAAAGTGATATAATATGGTGAATCGAATGAGTATGTATTGCCACAGGAAATAGAAACTGGAAATACTACAGATGGATGGTTTGAAGTGAAACTTCCCTTGAACATGATGAGGCATGACAACTGACTTGGCAACATTGACTCGATGAATGTGATGACAATAAGAGCACTCTTCGACTGGATGAAAACGTATGGTGACACATGGAATTGGTATGACTCATATATAAGCGAATTATCCAACTGTAAGACGAAATGCAAACAAGTGCCATGTTCAAGGGAGACAATAGATTCCATAAAGGATTCCCAAAAAATTGACGCACCTCCTTCAATTTTTCCCCCATCCAGATAGATGAGTACCTCTTTTTCATTTAACAAGCTCAAGGAGAGTACACATTCTCGATATAACTCATCTTCGATAAGTTCCTCTTCCTTTATTTAACAAACTGAAAGAAGTAAGGGTTTGTTCCCATATGGCTCCTTCAATGTGTAGTTTAGCGAGTCCAAAGAGGGAATATTCAGTGTTTTTTCATGTTTAGAGAGTGTGAAAAGAACTTAAAAGTGACTCCAGGGTTGTCCTTTTTCCTAATTTTAGTATTTGAGGTTTGAAAAGAGATAAACTATTACTCGGAATATGCTCTTTCAAACCTTTCAATGAGTGTGAAAGGAAGCAAGATCACTTGACAATATTTTAATGTTTAGAGAGTCTGAAATGAGCATAAAGGAAACTCCAGGGGGTTCCTTTTTCATATAAACTTTACGAGTCTGAAAAAGTGATAAAATTATACTCAGTCACATTCTCATGTATTTACGAGAATGATAAAGAAAAAAGACTAAGCTCAGAATTGGTTTTATTTTTGCACAAGCTTGAAACAAAATTAAACTATGCTTGTAATTTCCCAACGTAAATTCCAAAGGTTTTGAGGGATACGCATGGATGGTTGGTACTCTGCCCCCAGCTTCAGAAGCTAGCGTCTTAACTGGAGAATGATAATCAAAGTTTAGAGACATTCCCCCCAAGCTTCATTTCTTTCTATGACTTTGAGGTTGTCACCAATTTCTATACTAGATGGAGAAAAATGATCAACTAACAAAGGAAGATGAAAGGGAGGTTCAAATACAAAACCTAATGAGAGACTTTACTCGACATCTATGAGATATAGCTAAAGACTCGATTCGATATCTAGTGAAAATACTCGACTTGATAGGAGATGTGACTTTTTCATTTTTTAATGAGCTTGACACATGAAAATAATTGTTGTCAAGACCTTTGTTACATTTTTAACGAGCTTTCCACAGAGAAGTAAAACTATGCTCGTAGATTCTATTTCATTTTTTAATGAGCTTTTCATGGATAAGAGAAACTGTGTTCAAGACCTTTGTTTCATTTTTTAAGGAGATTTCCATAGAGAAGCAAAACTATGCTCAAGACCTCTATTTCATTTTTTAACGAGCTTGCCACAAAGAAGAAAAACTAGATCCTTGTAGCTTCTAGCTTCAATCCCTCAATTTTTGTTTCATTTTTTAATGCTCTTTCCATAGAGAGAAAAACTATGCTCAAGACCTATGTTTCATTTTTTAATGAGTTTTCCACAGAGAAGAAAAACTGTGTTCAATACTCTAGGTTCAATCCCCAGATTTTTGTTTCATTTTTTAATGAGCTTTCCACAGAGAGGAAAAATATGATCGAGACCTCTCCTTGATCATGGCTTCCAAGAGGACAATCCTATGGAAGGAATACATGACAAGGCATAAACTTCATCCATGGATTCTAGGAGATCTTCGCTAGATGGACGAAAAACACTCTGGAAGGAATACATGTTGACAACCTTGATAAGGGTAGGGATATCTGGCTCTAATATCCCTATCGAAGAGATGACCATGTCAACTATTGGATCTAAGTCATCAGAAGGGAGAGAGTCCCTCTCATGCAGGATTGAACGAATGGGGCAGGTTGTTACATAATTGACTTGTGGTTAGGTGGACATCGTTGGCATGTATGGACCGTTCAGGGAAGGTGGATGGTTGACCATCAGATGAGGGTCAATGAATGAAAGTTGGTCAATCGTTACTATGTTTTCATTGTGAGAGAAACATATCACTTGAAAGAGAGTGGACACAAAATATCTCATAATGTAGACATAGTCTCATTCGAGGAGAAGGTTAAATTCCAAGGGGTCGTGAACTACCATTACATTGGCCTAAACCATTTTTCCTCCCAAAGTAACCAAAAACTGAGGAAGGATTCCTAAAGGTTGACTAAATATTCTATAAAGGTCAGCAGATTATGAGTGACGGGCGCAAGTTGTGGGGAACCAAAATCTTGGCAAGCATTCATGGATAAGATGCTAATAGAAGCACCTTCATCTATTACAGTGTTAGGAATATTCCTATCATAAACTTGCACGATGATTTAGAAAGGCATGGAAGGAGGAAGACGAGGTTCTGTCAAATGATTTCAATTAATAGAAATCATCTGATTTCTTGAAGGGGGTGCCAGTAGGACGGGCATAGTGCCCCTTTTTCCGGGTGAATCAATATTAACGAGGTAGACCTAAGCGACATCGTTAATCTTTGAATAAGGAGTGGTATCGATCAATGAAGGAACCAAATTGACCACTTTGGTTGGATTATTCAAGGGAGGAGTGGGATCAATCGATGATGGAATTGGATGGATCACTTTCGCACTCTTCAAGGGAGGAGTGGGATTGATCGATGACAAAACTAGATCAACCACTTTGGAACTCTTCAGGTGAAGAGTGGGATTGATCAATGACAGAACTGGATAAAACACTTTGGCACTCTTAAGATGAAGAGTGGGTTTGATCAATGACGGAACTCGATCGACCACTTGGGTTTCTGGCTCAACTGAGGATGAAACCAGATTGACCACCTGATAAACCAGAATGATCAGGGATGGAACCGGATTGAACAGTCCATCAAATAATGATGAGTTGGGAGATATATTATGATAACCAGTTGGAATTTGAAGCTTTTCCAAAAGATAAGAAGCCACGCCTATATAATCCTTAAGGACAAAGGTGAGAGTAATTATCACCTTCACATAACAAGCAAGGAAATTTGACAGTTCTATTATTCTTACCAACCTTAATGTCAATATTTGATGGGGTATCACCATCATGTCCAAGAGGGGATGATGACGAGGAAGACCATATTTCTAATACCTTGGGGAGACCATGCAATCCCTCATAAAGTTGTCACCCTTACAAAGACTACAAGGGAATTTGGGTTTAGGATTCTTCATTTTAGACTTGTCGAATTTATCAACACTCCCAGTATGATTAGTAATAGTTATTTTCTCATATATAACATGACTTGATGTGGTTGGAGGCTTGGTCCCCTTTTGATTCTTCTTCTTCTTATTCTCTTTCTATTTCTTCTTCTTCTTATCAACCTAGCTATTGGCTTTATATCTTTCACTAGGCAAAAAAGGAGAAAGGGAAGGAGACCTGGCGGATGAAGAAGGTGAAAGGTTGACATGAGGTTGATTTTTGGGTTGTGTGATTACATAAAAAACATTAGGTGCATTTTAGGCACTCGAAAAAGTAGAGATCATCGGAGTGGGGAACAACCAAACTGGTAACCCGATGGTGAGTCCTAGATGACTCAGTGTGGCAATGCATGGAGGACCAACATTTCCAAAAGAAGGAAAGGTTAAAGGTTCCTTGGGAAAATGGCTTCCTTCATTGGTACTCATAGGAATTTATGCCAATGACACTAACTCGAACTAAGGTCCACTAAGGAAAACAATCAATGCACATTGCAAATCGAAGAAGCAAACAATAGAACAAACCTTCCCATAATGAAACCACTAGTTCGTGATGAAATCCAACATCACAAGATAAATATAGGAAGGGGATAGGATAGAGCGGGTGGATTAGTTACATTGGCAACCTGCTTAATATACTTACACCTTGGTGCAAGTTCCCACACGATTTTACCCATGGGTGTACCCTCCAAGGAGTCTGAGTGAGTTTGACCAACGTATGACCCAGGTACAACGAAGACTCCCCTTCACCTTATGTATCAACCCTACAAATATAGACCACTAAGGTTACCAACTCGTAGTCAGCCTCAGGGTTGGTAAAGTCAACAGTCGGGAAGGAACGTATAGGCATGATATCAAGTCTGAAAATTCTTCCAGAGAATTAAGGAAAAATGAACTACTAAACTCTAGAGGTCCCTGAACGGATTCAGAATTCATGAAGCTCTGAGACCAAATGAAAATAGTGTGTCCTTAAGAAGAACCCCCAATATACGATCTTTCCTCTACGTGGGTTAAACTTCAGAGTGGAAATATTCGCCTCTCTCCCACACACGACCTCGTTTTTAACCCTTATGTGAGAGGGGGATCCCAACTATGATTATACAAACAAATTTATTAACCACTCCCTATCACAATATTCTATGTTTGTCTAATGGCTTTGGAAAGTTATCTTCACAACCTATTCCAAATCCCTACACTTTAATCTAGTGTAGGTTCATTACTAGATAATATAAAAGTGTCTAATCAATTTTATAAGCGCTTCATTTTAGGGTTGTTTTTTACTTAAGGGTGTGAAGGTGAAACTTATGATGTTTGAGACTCGACTCCAAAAGAATGTAGAATAATGAGATGCAAATGTTTTTCTTCAATGAATCCTACATATGGGATGGAGAAGAGATTCAACTTTATTCAACAAAAACACCCAATTCCCAAATGCAATTTTGTAAATACAATCTACTACACTACCCAAAAGAAAGAATGCAACTATCTTATTATTTTATTCTAATATATAAAGAAAGAAGATGCAAATATTTTAACGCTCCATTACTTTCAATCAAAATGAAAGAGTCGAATGAAGATACAAAAGACATGAAGCAAAAAGGATTTCAAACAAAGCATGCACTCACAGTATAACGGAAATTCAAATAAACAAGTATGATAACTCACTCAATCAAGGACTCGACAATCGATAAGCATTCGAGGAATAGAAAGTTCAGAGAAGAATCCAAAAATTGATAAGGAGAAAGAGAAATCACTCAACTATCTTGACAAAACAAGCAACAAGAAAGAGAAATCAAAGCTAGGTTTTGGTAAGCATAAAGTCTCAAATCATTCAAAGAGGAAAGATTTATAAATAAAATTAAGACCAACAAACCTTTAGATACCTTTTCAATCAATAAGATAACCATAAACTTTGTAAGGCTCAAACCGAACGAAGAAAAAACAAGGCGAATCAATCTTGCAATTTGGAAAAGGTTACAAGCTCAAACAAGACAAAGAAAAAAATGATAAGAACCAAATCCTCATCCCAAACAACGTCACAAGAAAAAGTAAATACTTTGGGAAAATGACCTCCAACAAAGGGCTGAGAAAAATAGGGCAAAATCCCCTAGATCTTCCCAAAACCATAGAGAAGTGCTCCCTAAAACAAAGAGACAGAGTGTTATAGTTCTCCCTAAGAGACCAAAGGGGAGCGTTGATTAGATAACCAACACTCTGGTAGCCACTCTAGGGGAGTGTTAGTCTTGTAGATTCTTGAAAATGAGCATAAAAAATAAACAAATCTACAGAGACTTGCTTGGTAACTATGACTACTACTTGACGAAGAACAGGGAAGAGGGAAGGCTCATAAAAAATCAATCAAACAAGATCAAACAAGGAAAAGGTTCAAATGATCCAAGGAAAGACAAGTCAATGTCCTTCCCTAATGGAGTCGCCAATTTCTGTTACAAAATAATTCCCCCACGGACAAGTGAATATTCCCTTGGATTCTAGACCCCTAATACCAAGTTATAAAGATGCAAATGGACACTAACATCCCTTTGAGATTTTTTTAATCAATTGGAAATAGAGAGAGAGAGAGAGAGAGAGAGAGAAAAGGTGATCATACCTAATTGCAGAGTTTGTCCTCACTACCTGAATTTGAGCTTGATCTCCAAACTCTTTCGTATAGCTTGATCCATGCAATACAATGGACAACAAAGAGAAACAAGGAAACTCCTAATTTACAATATCAGATTGAACAAATTCATCTATAGTAGACAAACATATGTAATAATACACAAGATTGAAGGGAATAAGACAAGTATATTAATGAGAACTTTAAAGAAATACTTACAATCATGGATGATGTTGGAAAAACTTCTCCAAGTTACCCTTGTCTAGCCCTTGCATGATGCTCCCAAGATCATAAGTTTGATATCCAAAAGCTTCCTTCATTCTCCCCTTCTCTATGGAAATCCCTCATTATATAGTATTTAGAGGCTTAACCACCATGGAGAAGATCACTCATTAGATCCACTAAGATAGGATCTCCAAGATTTTTAGGGAGAAAATATCTCTTCAAGTATTTTAGGGAGAAAATATCTCTCAAGAATTTTAAGGAAGAAATATCTCTCAAAATCCACCAAATTAGGATTTTGGTTTGATAAAATATCTCAACGATCCATCAGATTCTCAACCTTGACTTGAAAATAGGAAACCAAATGTGAGGTGGATTCTCACACTAAATTAATTTTCTTTTTATGAATATTAATAATTAATTCACGTGTAAATATTATTTTGACTTTGATATAATATATTTCTCCTCCACATTGACTAGGGATTGTGAGAAATGTTCTTTCATGGTGTCAGTGTATGTGACACTTTCATATGAAATTAGATACACTTTGGGTGAGGTACTTAAGTGTGGAATTTTGGTGTGTAACAAACATGATGCAGGTGGGACCAAAAGACGATTTCCAAGCATAACCTATATGCAATCTGGACAGGAAATAAATAGTACTTCAGAATAGAGTTATCACCTAGGTAAAGGTGTAATGGAATCACTTTAACCCTAAGGAGGCTACTTGGGAGTTGGAATATGAAATGATGAAACCATATCCAACTTTGTTCCAAGTTATGAATGGAAGGAAATACTAACACTCAGGACATTGTTATACTTAAGGGGGAGAGGACGTGATATCCTCAAGAATTAAAACATTTTGTTTTTTTGAAAATAATTTCCATTTATGCAAATCCATACTTAGTATTATTAAGACATTTAATTTCTATAATTTTGATTGTTGAATAAGAGTTTGATTTGCCAACTATCCTCTTTGATGGACAGATGTAAGAGGGAAATATTTTAATATATTTAATGCAGGAGGAAACAGATGGAAAAACCAGGTTAAAAATAGTCAACAATGACTCCATGAGTGGGTAACATGTTTGAGTTAACTCAGAGTTTGTTTTAACAAGTGTCATAAGTGGATTTATGTCACTGGCAACCCCTAAAAATTAGGGATTTGTAAAGATGGGAATTTCCAAGGAGGGAAATGGATTGAAGAAAAGTCATAGGTAAAGGAAAATTGATATATACAATATATGTAGGAGGTGGGACATTGCTTAGTATATTGTGGAAGAAATATTTGTTGTGTGAGCACTCACAGTGTTAGGAATATTATTTTCTGAACTGTACATAGGTACATTTGCTAAGGAGTGAAGTTCAGTTCTCCCTTAAATGGTATAATTATAATCTCTTATATTGATAATTTATCATGTTATAGTACTATAGATCCTATTGATATAAAGATATAGTAAGCATGAGAATTCGTCAGAAAAATACAAATATACTATGAATATAGTCGAATATATATATAGAAATTGCAAAAGTTTAATTAATTAATTTTCTAAATCACACATAAAATATAAGGGTTTTGTATTCAGTCCAGAAATGAGAAAAAGTCGGGAACAAAGACATAAAATGAACTCTACATTTTATAAATAACTTTTAGTACTTTTAAACAAAAAGATTTATCTTAGAGAAATACATGGTAAGAATATATATATATATCTATATCTATCTATCTATCTATCTATCTATCTATCTATCTATATATATATATATATATATATATATATATACACACTCAACCTTCCCTTTAATGAATTATCATAGATAATTCTTTCGAATTATGGAAAACAAATAAGACATTGAAATTATTTCAAAGGGGAATACATTGCACCAGAACTCAAATACCTCTCGACTGGTATCGACCTTGAGGGAACATTAACAAACTCTAACCTAAAGTGAAAATAATTGAGATTAGTAAAGTTGTAAATAAAATTTAATTAAAGGTAAACAAGATTGAACTCGGGTTAGTTAACTTTCCCTTTTGTTTGTCTAAAGGATCTATTCTTTTTCACTTGTGTAACCTATTGGAGAAATTAATTTCCCTACCTACCCACCTACCACACCGACGCTTCGACTCTTTTCTAGAAAATTTCTTTCCACCAACACTCCATATTGTTTTGGGAAAGCTTTGGATTCTCCAGATGCTTCCATTCTATCTATAAAAACAAGCTATGTAACCATTTCACTCATTCATAAATAAAAAACTGTTTCACTGCATTTTTGAGTGTTCCTTTTCTTCTGCCCACCCATCATGGTATCAGAGCTAGGAAAACATTGAGTTTCCAGGAGGGCACATTATGCATTGAGATACAGTAATATTTGGAGAGTTTTGTGCATTGTGTTGAGGAAGCCACAACTTCCAGAAGAGTAGTAAGAGTTTAGCAGAGTCGTCGAGTGTGAGGGAGTTGTTGGAGAGGCCTAGCTTCCAAGTTAGCTGAGAGCAATCAAAGCTAGGCGAATCTAGGTGGATTGAGCGAGTTTATTGTCTCTCTATGTGTGTTGAGAAAAAAATCGATCTGTGTTGAGGTGTCAAAGATTTTTTTTCTGCTGTGAGCCCCTGTTGCTGGAGGTTTGCATATCTTGGAGCGTCTTCATTATATTGGATAGTTTTTATTAAAATTGCTATCATGATTTTACTTAATTAAAAGCTATATGCATAAGGGGTTTTGATTTGCTGATATTTTGGATTTGAATCAAAATATTTAACATCTTTTTGGCATAAATTTTTTTGGAGGGTGCTTATGATATATGGCCATGTGCATACATTTATATATAAAATAAAAAAATGGGTGATAGTTGACTTTCTTATTGCATAGTGTTGAAGTCCGTAAGATTGTTACGCACATTGGTAAAGTGTGTTAAAGGTTTTTTGTTTGAAATCACTCCAAGACATTTACGGGAGCAGGGAAGGAATAAATTGCAAGAATATTTGTAAAGAGCAATTAACATCTTTTACCATAATCTCTGTCTATTTTGCTAGAAAATTTTTGGGCTTGATTTTTTGAAAGAGAATGGCATCAGGCACGTTTCAACAACTAATGACCCCAACATTTTATGGGAAAAGTTATGATAATTGGGCATTTAGAATGAAATTAGCATTTGATTCATATGAGCTAACATATATAGTAATGAATGGATATACTGAACCAGAAGATGAGTCTGTTTTGAGTGTTGATGAAAAGAAAAAGCTTGATGAAAATAGGCAAAAGAGTAAAAGGGTTTTGCAGATAATTGGAAAAGCATTGGACGATTCAGTTTTTGGAAGGATTAAACCAGCCACTACAGCCAAGCAAGCATGGGACATTCTAAAGACAACATATCAAGGCACTGGCAAGGTAAAAATTGCCAAACTTCAAGCACTTAAAAGGGAATTTGAAAACTTGCAAATGAAAGATTTTGATTCAATAGATCAATTTACATATCATGTTACATAATTGGTTAATCAAATAAGGAAAAATGGTGATGATATAGCAGATCAAAAGGTTGTAGAAAAGGTTTTAAGAAGTTTTCCTAGAAAATTTGATGCAATTGTTCTAGTAATTGAAGAATCTAAAGATTTAACTAAATATTCTATGGATGAGTTGGTTGGCTCCTTAAAAAATTATGAAGATAGGTTGAACAAGAATGACAATACCTCATTGGAGCATGCATTTAAAACAAAATTGACATATGGAAGAGGCAAAGGAAGAGGAAATCCAAGATTTAGAGGAAGAGGAAGAGGAAGAAATAATTTTCAAAGAGAAGAAAGAAAGAGTCAAGACCCAGGAGGAAGGAGAAATCAAATTTTCATCTCAAGGGAAAAAAATCACAATCAGGTATCTCAAAGGTATGGCAAATCAAAGATTCAATGTTATTACTGCAAGAAGTATGGTAACTTTGCAAATGAATGCCAAAAGAGACAAGCATATATGAGAAAGCAGAATGCACATTTCTCTGAGAGTAGTTCTGAGATATTGTTTATTACATGTGATGTAGCCCAAGAAAATGCAAGTAACATTTGGTTTCTTGATAGTGGTTGTAGTAACCATATGACTGGAAATAAAGGGTTGTTTGAGGATTTGAATACATCAGTTAAAGCACAAATTAAATTGGGTAATGATAATATTGTAGAAGTCATGGGAAAAGGTGAAATCAATGTAATAACAAATAGTGGAAAGAAAACTATTCCTGATGTTTATTTTGTGCCTGGTTTGAAGCATAATCTCATAAGTGTGGGACAAATTACTCAAAAGGGTTATAGCGTTTCTTTTGAGAATAATGTATGCACTATATTTGATATTCCTCCTAGTAAAATGACGATTGCAAGGATTAAAATGATAGACAACAAAATGTTCCCACTTCACATGAAAAGTGAAATGATGGAGAAGATAGGAGCAAGTTTCAAGGCATCAAGTCAAGATCAAACATGGATATGGAATTGAAGGTATGGCCATATAAACTTTAAAGGATTGTGTTTGTTGAAAAGAAATGAAAGGTTAAAAGGTTTATCACCTGTTCAAGTACCAATTAGTTCATGTGAAAGTTGTATTTTTGGCAAGCAACATAGGTTAATATTTCCAAAAGAGAAGTCATATAGAGCTTAGGCACCTTTAGAAATTGTGCATATAGATTTGTGTGGTCCAATGCAGACACCATCATTAGGGGGAGCATATATTTTCTGACATTCATTGATGACTATATTGGAAAAAAATGGGTTTATTTCCTTAAACACAAATCTGAAACATTTAACAAGTTTAAGGAATTCAAGGCATTGGTTGAGAAACATAGTGGTCTATCCATTAAGATATTAATATCCGATAGAGGAGGAGAATACAAGTCAAATGAGTTTTTGGAGTATTGCAAGTATCATGGAATAAATAAGCAGTTCACTACAAGCTATACACCTCAACATAATGGTGTTGCAGAATGGAAGAATCATACAATAATGGAGATGGAAAGAAGCATGTTGAAAGGCAAGAATCTATCTAATGAATATTGGGCTGAAGCAGTAGCTTGTGCAGTTTATATATTAAATAGGATTCCAACAAAGATTGTGAGGGACATGGTTCCTCAAGAAACATGGAGTGGTAAGCATCATAGTGTTTCTCATTTTAGGGTATTTGGTTGCATTGCATATGCACATGTGCCTAAACAAACAAGGAGTAAATTGGATGATAAAAGTGAAAAATGATTTTTCATTGGTTATGATGAACAATCTAAGGCATATAAGTTGTTTAATCCTATAACTAAGAAAGTCATTATAACTAAAGATGTTATATTCAAAGAGGAAGAATCTTGGGATGGCAATATAGACAAGACAATTACAGGTACAAGAATATTGCATGAAGAACAAGGAGGAAAAGGTCAAGGAAAACAATCAAATGAGCAAGGAGAAACATCATCAAGAATTACACAAGAAGAAAACTCATAAAGGCAAGGTGAGAAAGGAGAAACATCAAGTCCACAAGTAAGTTATGACCCAAATCCTACACCTGAATCATTAAGATCAAGATTAAGAGGCAAAAAGACTAGAAGCTTGCAAGAAATATATGATCAAGGAGATAGGATAGATTTGCAATCCAATTTTTCTATATTTACTCAAGATCCTATATATTTTGAGGATGCAATTAAGGAAGGACATTAGATTAATGCAATAAATGAAGAAGTTGAATCTATTAAGAAAAATGATACATGTGATCTAGTTGATTTACCTAAGGAGAAAGAATGCATAGGTGTGAAATGGGTGTATAAAACTAAATACAAGGCAAATGGAGAAGTTGACAAATATAATGAAAGATTAGTAGCTAAAGGATTTGCACAAGAATATGGAGTTGATTACAATGAAACATTTGCACCCGTAGAAAGACTTGACACAATTAAGATGGTACTAGTTATTGCAGCTCAATATAATTTGAAAGTTTTTCAAATGGATGTCAAATCAGCCTTCTTGAATGGATATTTAGAAGAAGAAGTCTATGTGCAACAACCACCATGATATGAATTAAAAGGAAAATAAGACAAGGTTTACAGGTTGGAGAAGGCACTTTATGGTTTGAAGGAAGCACCAAGGGCTTGGTATAGCAGGATAGATGCATACATGATAAAAAATGAATTCATAAGAAGCACTAGTGAGCCTACACTATACACCAAAGTCAATGAACAAGGTCAGATCTTGATTGTTTTCCTATATGTTGACGATTTGATCTATACATGTAATCTCTCTATTGATATGTTTAAATCAACAATGAAGAAGGAATTTGAGATGAAGGACTTGGGGTTAATGAACTATTTTCTTGGCATTGAAGTCACACAAAATGATAAAGGCATTTTCATCTGTCAAAGCAAATATGCAAAAGATGTTTTGAAGAGGTTTAGAATGAAAAACTGCAGTCCAGTTTCTACACCTATGGCAGTTGGCACACAACTAAGCAGAGAACAAAATGAAATGGATTTTGATTCAACCATATTCAGAAAATTGGTTGGAAGTTTGAAGTATCTCACCGCAACTAGGCCAAATATAATGTATGGAGTCAGTTTGATTTCTAGATTCATGGACACACCAAAGAATTCACATTGGAAAGCAGGAAAAAGGTTATTGAGATACATTGCAGGGACATGAATCATGACATACTGTATTCCACTTCAAATAATCTGTAGTTGGTTGGATACACAGATAGTGATTTTGTAGGAAGCATTGATGACAGAAAGAGCACATCTGGATATGCATTTCATCTTGGAATAGGAGTTGTGGCATGGGCATCAAAGAAGCAACCAATAGTGACAATCTCATCAGCAGAAGAAGAATATGTAGCAGGTACATCAACAGCATGTCAAGCAGTCTAGATGCGAAGAATTTTGAAGGATCTAATGCACAATCAAGAAGAGCCTACCACAATCTACTGTGACAACAAGTCCACCATTGCACTATCAAAGAATCATGTTTTTCACAAGAGGACAAAGCATATTGACACGAGATATCACTTCATTCGAGAACTTGTCAACAACGGAGAACTCATCCTACAACGTTGCAGATTAAAGGAGCAACTTGTAGACATATTTACAAAGGCTTTAGCACAAGACCAATTTGATTATTTAAGAGAAGTATTGGGCATTGTAAATATTGTTGTAATTAGTAGTAGAAATTAGGGGGGAGTGTTGGAGAAACTAATTTCCCTACCTACCCACCTACCACACCAACGGAAATTCCTTTCCACAAACACTCCAGATTGTTTCGAGAAAGCTCTGGATTGTCCAAATGCTTCCATTCTATCTATAAAAACAAGCTATGTAACCATTTCACTCATTCAGAAATAAAAATCTGTTTCACTACATTTTTTAGTGTTCCTTTGCTTCTGCCCACTCATAACCAAGGTATATGTGCTGCCCTTTCAAGTCGAATCCAAGAAATTAAGAAGCTAACGATACAAGAACTGTGGAGTATTTTCCTTCGAGGGTCTCATGGGTTTCCTCGAAATAGAAAAAGGAACCCATCATTAACATATTACCCATGTAAAACTTATGATAGATGCAATAAAACAATGATAGTTAACTAAGCAATGAAGGAATTGTAAACAATTAGTATTCTTTAGTTCTCTAGCCAACTTTAATCGTTTGAATTGATGTCAATCGACCACGAGAACTCTCGGAAAAGAAATAAGTTATCCTTCTAACTTCAAGAATTGGGAATTGTGAAAATACGATATAAACATATCTGAGATACATTTCCTATTCTAGAGTACATAATCACAACAAAATAAAATATTTCCTCTCTGATAAGAAATTCTAAGGGGAAAATCTTTCCACAAAACAACATGAAATTTTTTAGTAAGTGAAATTTTTAAATGTATTTGTGTATAAGACTCAGGCCAAAACAAACCATATAGGAAATACGAAGAAACTAAGAATATTATGGGCTGGATAAAAGAATGAGGCTATTCTTCGCAGGGACATAAGTAGTTTTACACCGGATCATAACTAATATAAATGGTGTGCATCTCCTTAAAGATTAATACGACTTTCAATCTTGGACATTGGAAGTATCGAAGGTAAAATTTCCAGCAATAATCAAGGAATAAAACTATGTAATAGTTGCGGTAAACTAAGCAAAATTTTCTTGGAAAATATCCGAAATTAAGTACTATAAATACAATATACACTAGTGAATTTATTTGGTCAAAAATCCTATAATAAACGTAGGCAAGCTTCATTTTGTGATTATGGGAAGTAAACCCTTGCCGACTCAGCGAAAAATCGTGAAGTTGTTATTTCCTTAACCTTTAAACTTCTCACAGTTTGGGATTGAAAATTTAATAATAAAAATTCTTGATAAATAAATGAATACGGGACAGGGAGGAATGTAGTAAACAAAGGATACTCTATTCATTGCGTAGTGGGTAGGTTTGGTACTATAGTCAGTTCACCATCAAAATTGTCAATTGAAAGTTGTTTAAAACGTCTTTGTAGCCATTAATATCACAAAACATTAAGTTAGGCGTGGAGAAAACTTAAATCGTTCGATCTTGGCCATGATACTCATGAGATAATTTTATACATTTGAGAGTTTCTACATAAACAAAGTTTTGAGTATAGTTGGATACCATTTTTCAAAAAATATATATAAAGGTTTATTTAGATAAAATTATAAACCAAAATTTAGTTTCATGGTATATGCCAAGATTATATATAAGATTTAGTTAGAAACAAGGTAATTCCCTTGGACAAGTCTAGCGATATAAGGTTAAGCACCTTGAGGAATCTATGTTGACGATGACATTAGGGTTAAGGTTTTATTACCTTAATTAAAAAAAAATAGTAGTAAATTTTAAGTTACATTACATAAATCTTTTTCCTACAAGTGCCATATGAGCACCATTGTGAGGTTGAGGTGTTTTACATTAGGGATGGTTCATGGCCCTTAATGTAGTCAAATAATTAAATATCCAATATATATTAGAGTAAAAAAAATGTTTTTAGGACCTAAAAAATGCCTTTAGATTTCATGGACCATGCACAAAGTCCCAAATCACAACATGGGCTAGGAAACATAATATTTAGCCTACGAATGTAATATGGACATCATTACATGCTTTTTCACACCATGGATGGGCATTAGGGAAAGGCCATGGTTCAAGGAGGGAGAAAAAACAACATCTTAAGACCTATAATATGATTTAAAGGCTCATAAACCATGCATAGGGTCCCAAAGGAGCATAGATTCCTTACAAAGGGAATATTTGGTCCATGAGTGTCATATGGAAACGATTCTAATATTTTGTGAACCACTAGTGGATTCTTTACAAAGGGAATATTTGGTCCATAAGTGTAATATGGATTCCTTACAAAGGGAATATTTGGTCCATAAGCGTAATATGGAAATGATTCTAATATTTTGTGAACCACTAATGGATTTTAATGCCTTGGACATAGTTCAAGGATGAAAATTGTTGTTTTAGGGCCTAAAAGATGCCTTTAGGGATCATGGTGGATTCATAGGGGTTATAAATTATCACATGGGCCTTGTAAATGGAATATTTTGTTGATATGTGTAATATGTGTGTCAATATAATAATATGATTTTTGATTTGATAAATCGTGCGGAGGATGAAAATGAATGTCTTAGGGCCTAAGTGAGTTTCATGGTTTGGCAATGAGAACCTAGGTTATAGACCCTAAAATATTATACTCTATGACTAATGGACCGTGCACAAGGGTGTATATAATCTCATATGTCCTATAAATGGAATCATTGACTTGTATGTGAGATTTGGATTCCATTACAAATTATAATGCAAGATAGATAAGATGGGTTAATTTCATTAACAATGCAAAATGATTTTGTAGTGGATACAATACATTATATTTTAATTTGATCCACTAATTCCTATATTAACAAATGATTTGGTACATTAATTTCAACAATGCTAAATACAAAAAAATTATATATATTGATTTGAACAATGATATAGTACAAAATAATATAATACATTTATCTCAACAACACAATGAAAAATGTTTAAACAATAATCCAAAATACTTCAAAATGCATTGATTTACGCAACAATACAATGCTAAATGATTAGAAACATTAATTCAGCAATGATAAAGTGCAAAGCAATTTTATCCATTTATTTCACCATGCAAAGCAATTTGATTCATTTATTTTACAATGCAAAACAACCTAGTAGCACACATATCTAGTACCGATTTTTTCACCTTTCCTTCATCAACTCAAATTTGGAGTATGTACTGTGGAAAGAAGAAACGGATTATATTTTCTTAGCCTTGAGTATATATATATATATATATATAAGTTTTTTTTGAGGATTAAAATTATATGAGTCAACAGGATTAACACAACAAAATAAACTATTAATATTGAAAAAATAGGTTTCACTTTTATTATTCCAATATATAGAATTAAAATTTGAATATTTTTTATTTCAATTTTTATTTTCAGTTGATTAATATGACAAAATAAGAAAGTATCTCAGTTAAGATATGAAAAGTTTTCAGTTTCAATTTTTATTTTCATATGAACAATATGACTAAATGAAAAATGTATAAATGTATTTAAGAGAAAAAAAATTAAAGGATATCATTATATAATATATATGAGAGATAAGATTAACTAACATATAATATATATGGGATACCATTTTTATGAATCATACCTTATTTAGGGGATCAAATCCGTCTCTCTCCGACGATTAATAACTGGAATTAAAATGAAAACAAGCTGAAGTAGGAAGGAACACGGTTGTTAGATTTGCAGTGTAATAAAATACAACAAAATAATGATAATAATGGTCAGAATTTTTAATTGAAACACAAGAACGAAGCTCCATAACTACAGTGCAAAAGTCGTGCGGGACATTTTAGACACAAAATGAAGGATGAAAAGCAAAAAGGCAGAAAGCAAACCCATTCCTCTATCTCCCTGTTCTTCTTTTACGTCTAAATATAGAACAGTAAATAGAAAAAGGAGAGGAATTGTTTAATGCAAGAGGTAGACTTTGTTGTTGGTAAAGAAGAGCATGTTTTTCTGTAGCCATGATGCTCTACCCCAACTTGTTCTCTTTTAGTAGTTGACAGCCTGTACTGAAATGTCCAGCTTTTGTGAAACAGCACGCGCGGAATAGACTAACCAACTTTCCTCTCCTTCGTTTAATATTTGTTTTTACGTCAGTGTTATGCTCGTGTTATGCTTTTTAGGTAGATGAAGAATGCTCGAGAAAATTGTTGATATATATAGAGAGGGGGGGTAGGAGGACCATTGTTTTGCGTCAGTTCTAACGGAGCTGGAAGGAAATCAAGTAAATTATTACTGCCAATACTGTTTATATACTGCGCCAGTGCACTGAATTGTAAATCAGTCACACTCTTTATAAGTTTATAAGTCTGAGTCTTTAGTTAGTCGACAAGATGCAGAGAGGTTGAGAGAATAGAGTCATGCAGGAGAAACAACAACTAAGGAGTTGAAGAAGAAGTCTGTAAAATCAGCCGAAGTTGTTGGAGTCGAACCTCATCATAGTTTATATTCTATAATCGCGCGTTGCGTTGAAGGTATTAATATCAAGTAGTTTGTGTGTCATAATTTCATCTATATTTTTTATTTTATGTGCTAAGCATATCACTGTGTTGTTTTGCATCCATAAATCATTCCATTAAGTGTTTTATCAGAAGGCGCAGTAGATCGTGCAGTTTGACCATTGTGTGGTAAGTCTTGAGAACTTCCAGTCACTGATTTTGTGGCGTTTAGTATTTGCAATTGTGTTGTGCACAATTTCTCTGCGCGTTGTAGATTTGAGATCTGGTATCAAAGAAGGTTGATCAGAGTAGGTTGATTAGAACAAGTTCAAGAGTAGCATCTCTGTCGTAATGTGAAAATATGGCTTCTACCTCAGATCTACAACCTCCCACTTTTACAGGTAAGAATTATGAGTTGTGGTCCTTCACCATGAAGGCACTATTCCAACGTCAAGATATATGGGAGATAGTCGAGAATGGATACATGGAACCAGTAGATCATGAAGCTTACAATGCCTTCACACAAGCTAAGAAGGATGCTTTGAAAGAACAAAGGAAATATGATGGAAGGACCATGTTTTACATACATCAAGATATGCATGAGAGCATACTCGTAAGAGTTGCATTAACAAAGCACACCAAGGAAGCATAAGACATATTACAAACCTCTTATCAAGGTATGGACAAAGTCAAGGCTTCAAAACTACAAATTCTTAGAAGAAATTTTGAAACTTTGTCAATGAAAGACACAGATTCAATAGTTTCATTTTATAGGTCCAAGTTATTGGCCTGATAAATCATATTAAGTCTCATGGTGAAACCATAGAAAATAGGAAAGATGTTGAGAAGGTACTTAGGAGTTTTCCTCCTAAATTTGATACCCTAGTTGTGACTCTAGAAGAGAGAAAAGACCTTAGTTAGTTCAGTCTAGATGAACTGCAATATTCCCTCATTAATCATGAACACAGATTGAATAGGTCAAGTATGTCATTAGAGAATGCATTTTCTGCGCAATTATCTATAATTCGTGGAAGAGGAAGGGGGAGAGCTAACTCTAGAGGCAGAGGAAGAAGTTTTGTCAGAGGTGGACGCAGTAGCAGTCCTGAAAACACTAGTGGAAGAGGTCAAAACCAAAATATCAGTCACTCAAGTGGTCGAAGAACTAACAAATCAAATATTCAGTGTCATTACTGTAAAAAGTATGGACATTATGCATATGAGTGCAGGAAGAGATAGTATAACCAAAACAAACAATGTTAAGATCAATCACACAACGGAAACAGTCCCTCCAGTCCAATGTTTATGGCATGCGCTGACATAATGCCTATAGTCTCACCAGTTGAACATAATGTTTATCAAGAAAGTCCATGTGACATAAGGGGTTTAGATTTAGGCTGCAATAACCACATGAAAGGAAACATATAATTGTTTCTAGTTTGGATGAGTTAGTCCAAATCAGGTTTACACTTGGAACAAATATCCAAGTCACTATCTTAGGAAAAGGTAGTATAAACATCTTAACTAAGCAAGGAGAATTTTTTTTTATGCTTGATGGATATTATGTTTATGGTCTGAAGCATAATATGATGAGCATAGGACAATTGTTACAGAAAGGATACCAAATCTACATGGAATATAATCACTGTGTGATTATGGACAGATATCTAAGCAATCAACTTATTGCAAAAATCCAGTTGACAAGTAACAAGATGTTCCCATTGACATTGAAACCAACAAAGAAGAAAAATACAATGCTATTTGTGGGTAAAGCATAAGATGTGGAGTTAGACACTTCGGTTACAACATAAAGTGCACACAATTCCAATAAAGAAAACAGTGTTCGCAATATCAAAAAAGGAGAAAATGGTGCATAAATGAAAAAATCATTCCAATATGAAGTACATGGTGATTGCTTGCTATGGAATTTCAGATTTGTACATTTGAACTTTGGAGGTCTAAATATGCTACACATAAAGGACATGGTGAAAGGTTTTCCATTGATAGAAAAACCAAAAATAATATGTGAAGGCTGCATATTTGGAAAGCAACATAGAGCATCATTTCCAGTTGGAAAATCTTACAGAGAAAATGATCCATTGGAAATTGTACATTCAAACATTTGTGGACCAATGCAAACACCATCTATAGGAGGAAGTACATATATTCTAATATTTATTGATGATTTCTCAAGAAAAACATGGATTTATTTTCTAAAGCATAAATCTGATGCATTGGGTTGTTTTCAGCAATTCAAATCACTTGTGAAGAAGCATAATGGTTATTATATCAAGTGTCTAAGAACTTATAGAGGTGGAGAATACATCTCAAGAGAGTTTCAGAACTTTTGTAAATATCATGGCATCTACAATCAATTTACTACACGATATATGCACCACAACATAATGGTGTCGCAAAATGAAAGAACATGACCATCATTGAAATGGCATGAAGTATGTTGGAAGCCAAACATTTATCAAATGACTATTGGGCTGAGGTAGTAGAAGCTACATTATACATCATGAACAAATGTCCAAAAAAAAGTGTGAAGAACAAATTTCCTGAAGAAGCCTGGACATGAATGAAGCATAATTTGATGCACTTAAAAGTTTTTGGTTGTGTCGCATAAAAACATGTTCTAGATGATCTAAGAAATAAGTTGGACAACAAAGCATAGAAATGTATAATTTTTGGATACTCTGAAGAAACAATAGGATATAAGCAATATGATCCTATTGCAAGAAAAGTCAGAATCAACCGCGATGCTCAGTTCGTGGAGAATGACACAACGGATGGAAGGAAAGAAAAGACAATTATAATTATGGATGTGATTGAGAATGATGAGACAGAAGAAGAGGTGATTCACACACTGTGTACAAGTAAATGCGTAGTTCCCTCTACAACTGCGACAAAATAATCCAGTAAGAACAACAGGTGCAAAGTCTACACCTAGAGCGCAAAAAACACCAGCAAGTAGTCCAAGTAGTTATACATCCCCATATCCAACATTAGAAAGTCTATTACCAAGTATGACAATAAGTCTATGCAACATCTATAATGAGGACAAAGCAAATTCAAATTTTTTTTTCTCTGTTTTCACAAATAGATGATCCATTAACCTTTGAAGAAGCTGCCAAATATGATGTATGGGCACATGCCATGGAGGAAGAAATTAGATTCATAGAGAACATTAAAACATGGAAGTTGGTAGATGTACCTAAATACAAGGATGTGATAAGTGTCAAGTGGATTTATAAAACCAAGCAAGATGTAGAAGGAAATGTGCAAAAGCACAAGGAAAGGTTAGTTGCACGAGGTTTTACACAGTAACCTGGAATTGATTTCAATGAAACATTTGTACCTGTTGCACGCATGGACATAGTGAGAATTGTGTTATCCATTACCACGTAGAACAAATGGCTAGTTTATCAAATGGATGTAAAGTCAATATTCTTGAATGGACATTTGGAAGAAGAAGTGTATGTGAAACAAACACAAGGTTATGAGGTTCCAGGACAAGAGAACAAAGTGTACATATTGAAGAAAGCATTGTATGGGTTAAAGAAAGCTCTTAGATCTTGGTACAGCCGCATAGATTCCTATCTCACATAGAATGTATTTCAGAGAAATGAAAGTGAGCCAACTCTATACATCAAATAAAATCAACAAGGTAATATGTTAATTGTTTTATTATATGTAGATGATTTAATTTTTACAGGTGATTTTGGCATAGAAGAATTTAAGTTAGTCATGAAGGATGAATTTGAAATGATTGATTTAGGGATTATGAGATATTTTTTTGGGTATTGTAGTTCACTAGTCCAAAACTGATATATTTATCTCACAATATAAGTATGCCCATGAAATTTTGAAAAGATTCAATATGATATGTTCAAAAGAAGCCCCAACACTTGTCATAACATGATTCGAGTTAAGCAAGGAAGATAAATGATCAAAGGTGGATCCTACATTGTTTAAAAGACTGGTAGGAAGTCTTATGTATATAACATCGACAAGACCTCATATTATGTATGGAGTGAGCCTAATATCAAGGTTCATGGAAACTCCAAAAGAATCACATTGGAAGGTAGGAAAGAGGATGTTGAGATATGTGAATGGAACAAAATATTTTGGCATTAGATATTCTATTTTAGAAGATTTCAGACTTATTAGATACACTAACAATGATTGTGGAGGCATCACAAATGATAGGAAAAGTACCTTTGGGTAAACATTTCATTTTGGAAGAGGTCTAGTATTATGGGCATTAAGGAAGCAACCCATAGTCACTCTTTCTTCAAGAGAAGCAGAGTACGTCATAGCTACAAGCACAACTTGTCAAGCAGTTTGGATGAGAAGAACATTAAAATATCTTTTGCAGGAACAACATGAACCCACTACAAGATTTTATGACAACAATTTAGCCATCATTTTATCAAAGAATCATGTGTTTCATAAGAAAACCAAGAACATTTATACAAGGTATCAGTTTATCAGAGAATTGGTGAATATCAAAGAGATCTATTTTGAATTTTGCAGGTCAAAAGAAC
The DNA here is from genome assembly GCA_000966675.3 of Picea glauca. Taxonomy (NCBI): domain Eukaryota; kingdom Viridiplantae; phylum Streptophyta; class Pinopsida; order Pinales; family Pinaceae; genus Picea; species Picea glauca. Next base: position 95,558 of record JZKD02S0271528.1, read on the forward strand.
AAGTTGTAGATATTTTTACAAAGGCTTTAGCAAGAGATTGATTTCAATATTTGTGCAGTAGTATGGGAGTCTGCGCAGTGATAGATGAGTGACAGTAAAATGTGAATTCAATTTTTGATACATTTTTTTGTAATTCCACCTACTTATAATTAAGGGAGAAGGGAGAGTGTTGGAAATAGTAATTACAAGTCGGTGAGCTTTACATCTCCGTCAATTTGTCAATCGGTCAATTTTTCAGAAAGTCAGTCACTCATTTGTTAGTCTACAACTTCTATTCATCAGTTTACCTTTACGTTAGTCGACAAGCAGTGGATTTAATTAGTGGAGCCTATCTTTATCTTTCTCGAGTCTAGTTAAGTAGTTGAAGAGTTAGTCGAATTTATTATGTATTAAATGGTAATTCGTTTAGCTTATGAAAGAAGTCTCAGTCATAGTCTCTATAAGTCCGAGTCTTTAGTTAGTCGACAATATGCAAAGAGGTTGAGAGAACATAGTCGTGAAGGAGAAACAACAACAATTGAGAAGTCGAAGAAGAAGTTTGAGAGCACAAGCTCAGTGTTTGTAAAATCAGTAGAAGTTGTTGAAGTCAAAGCTCATCATAGTTTATATTTTGTAATCACGCGTTGCACTAAAGTTATTAATATCAAGTAGCTTGTGTGTTCAAAATTTCATTTTTATTTCTATTTTATGTGCTAAGCATAGAATTGTGTTGTTTTTCATCCATAAATCATTCCATTAAGTGTTTTATCACAACATGGAGTAAATCGTGTAGTTTGACCACTGCTTGATAAGTCTTGAGAAGTTCCAATCACTAATTTTATGGACCACTGCTTGATAAGTCTTGAGAAGTTCCAATCACTGATTTTGTGGACCACTGCTTGAGAAGTTCCAATCACTGATTTTGTGGTGCGCATTATTTTCAACTGTGTTGTGCACAGTTTCCCTGTGTGTTGTAGATCCGAGATTATGAAGATAGTAGGGGTGCCTTCTGTGGTGAGGGAAGTGTGGTTGGTCCTGATTGGATTGCTGAAGTCGAAATCAAGTGTTCTGAAGGGAAAATCAACCCATGCAATGAAGACCTTAGGTTTCTCCTCTCTATCTCATCAAGAACAAGAAGATATTTGATGAAATCTCTCATAAGATGAATTCCTTGTTTGGACATGAAGAGAGGAAAAGGAAATGTTCTAGAAACAACAATATTGTATTGACGTTGTATTATGATTCCGACCGACGATGAGATATATTGTGAAGTGCTTCAACAGTGCAAGCAGGGATTGGAGTGTCTATCCCACACACTTATTGGGTCAGAGTTTCTCACTCATAACCCTAGAAATTATGTCTCAGTTATAGAGGGCCCGCGGATGTCTACGTGCTCGGTCATGGAGGAAATTGAAATTTTGGCAAAGGATTTCATTAGAAGGTTTCACAGCCAAATAATTTTGCAGAAACAAAATTCTTTCCAACGATATGGGGATATGTTAGACCGAAGCATGTAAGTGTTAATAGTCTTGCATGGATACTGGGTGTTCAAAGTTGCAGAAGACAAGGATGAGGAGATCAACTAAAATTATTTAATCAGTTGGCGATGATTTCATCACCTTGTTAACTGCAACGAACATAGGGAACTTGAAGAGAAACTTTTAGGATCGATCATTCGACTTGACATCGCAGTTTATTGCAGAACCATTATCCTCGTTCGGTTCTTGAACCATGGCATGTTGTTATATATTGGTCATTTTGAGATGAATAAATGAACTCTCGGTGACTTTGGCCCATTGAATATTGAATGCAACTTCAAATGTTTCATTTATAGTGCTCTGGTTCGAGCACAACGTTTTTTAAAATTTAAAATTTAATATATATTTTTTTAATTTTAGTAAAATAAATACAAAAATAATCAGATCGGATTAACTAATGATGATTATGAGCATCTTTCCTAGAAACGAGTCCTCCTCTCTTTTCATAAAAACATCTAGGAAAATGAATCATAGACCTACTCGCTAATCCTTGCAAATCACTTTGATGTTGGCAATTTTCGAGAAAATTTTGGTAACTGTCATTAAAAATAATTTTCAACATTCTTGGCCTTATTCAAAATGGGCTAAAAACCTGTGGATTTAGACAATTTGATATTGGTAATCGAGTGTGAATAAAATATTATTTATTGAAAGTATTCCAAATCGGATCTAACCTTAGAGAATTAAACGCAGTTAAGTTTATCAATCTGCCCAAACTCTTCCCTTCAATTATCTCGTCGACTATTTATCTGTTTAAAACTAGCATAACCACATAATTGTCGTTGATCAATGTTGATAGGTGATAACAAAGAAGTTTATTTCTTAACACGTCATAGCACAAGAGAAAAACTCATCTGCATTCACGACACCAAGGATTATCATGCGGCCATGGCACGGTTAAGATGAGGAAACACCCCCCTGCATGGTAAAAACCCCTTGATATGGCTAGAGGAAAGAAACAGAAGCATGTATAATTATAAATACCCATCTAGTAAGCCCCACGTACCAGTAAAATTGAAATCCGGTGGCACTAGGAAGCCTGTAAAATTTCTTTTGTAAAATATTAAACCTCATGTCTTGGGTTAGCTGAGATTAAGCACAATACACACATTAAATTTAACCCAAGATAAAATAAACCATGCAAACAAACACGGTGAAGCTACGCTCACTTCTGTATTATTCAATGAAGACGGATTACATATTTATATAGGAAAAGACTCTCCGGAGTCGGTTACATGCAAACCAAAGACAACTAGACTCTTAACTAAGAACTAACTCTTAACACGCCTACAACTGACTCTCACAACTGAAGCTTATAAATGGCGCTTACAACTGGCGCTTTCAACTGACGCTTTCTCCATTATTTCCAAGTCTCCCCCTTAATGGAGAATGGATTGACTTATACACCTAACATCTCCCTAAATAGTTCAAACTTAATCTTTCCAAGAGGCTTAGTGAAAATATCAACAACATTTTCACTAGTATTACAATACATAAGAGTTATTTCATTTGACTGCAACTTTTCTCGAACAAAATGATACTGAGCTTCAACATGCTTTGTCCTTGCATGAAAAATCGAATTCTTCGCAATATTTATTGAACTTTTATTATCACATCTGATCATCGTAGATTCCTTTCGTTCTTCTCCAACATATTGAAGAAGTCTTCTTAACCAAACAACTTCACAAGTTGTTGCACACAAGGCTTTATATTCTGCTTTGGTAGAAGACAAAGATATAGTAGACTGCTTTTTACTGCTCCATGAAACAACCCTGGATCCAATGCTGAACACATATCCAGTGGTTGATCTTCGATCATCCAGATTGCCAGCCCAATCAGAATCTGAATAACCTGTCAACTCA
>JZKD02S0271528.1:101487-171206 GCA_000966675.3 Picea glauca
GCGACCCAAAAATGAACTAACAGATTCATTTCCATCCATCTTAATACCTAGCAATTTAGTTTTCAGGAACAAAATGCGATTTGTGTTGCTAGTTTCATACAATGCTTTAAGAGCTATCCATGTTGCAGCAGAAGTTGTAGCATCTCTAATATGTGGAATTATGCTATCTTTAATAGACATGCGCAACAATACCTTTTCCTTGTTTTCGTGCTTCTCCCAATCTTGGATTTGTGCTGCTGTCGCACCTGCAGCCGCATCAGGTTTCAGTTCAGTTCCCTTCACAATGTTCCAGACACCATAGCCCTCCATGAGCGTTTGCATCTTGAATTTCCAGTTAATGAAGTTTGAGCCATCTAACTTGTTGGCTTCGTTGAGGTAGGTCTCTGCCAGCAGATTCACCATTGCTGCAATTTAGTCTCTGCAAGAAAATCACCAAGGATATGCAACTTTTTGTCGCTTTGCCTTTGGATACTACCGATCTGTCTCAATCTTGACTCTGAGCGCTTTCAACTGATGCTTTCTCCATGCTTTCTCCATTATTTCCAGGTACCCAATGCCATAAATATATTAAATATAATGCAATTCAATAAATATATTAAATACATATTTAAAAAACACAATAAATATATTAAATTATATGTTTAACACATTTATACAACTGAAATCAACAAGTTGTCTCTATAGTGATGGTTCAATGTATTTTGAGTAAATGTATTAAAAAGTTAATGATGAGTTTAGTAATATATTAATAAAGACAGATAAGTATTATATTAACAAAGACATGCATAATTACGGTTAGGGTTTTGGTGGCATGCCTTTGCAAATTTTTTATTTTTTAAATGTGATGAAGTTAAATTGAAACCTTGATAGTACACAAAACGTGAAAATGTAATGCACAATACAATCTCATGGTCAGACACTTCGTCAGATCTGGTGTAGGGATCACATGCCTCACTATTCAGATCTAGTGTAGGGATTGCATGCCTTACTATTCCTTAAGGGGTGTGTAAAGAGATGCGGCTGAAGAAAGGTCGAGTTTAAGCACCAACTCGCAGTATTGGCAAGGGGGAAAAGGTTTGCCTCATCTATCGATTGTGGAGTCATTATTTCAATTGTACCTAGTAATATATTAATAAAGACAGAATATTATATTAACAAAGACAAGCATTATATTAACAAAGACATGCATAATTAAGGTTAGGGTTTTCGGGGGCATGCATGGACAATTTTTTATTTTTTAAATTGAGATGAAGCTAAATTGAAACCTTGATAGTACCAGAAAACGTGAAAACGTAATGCATAATAAAGTCTCATGGTCAGACAGTTTGTCAGATCTGTGTAGGGATCAGATGCCTTATTATTCAGATCTAGTGTAGGGATCACATGCCTTACTATTCTTTAAGGGGTGTGCAAAGAGAATCGATCCAAGAAAGGCCGAGTTTAAGCACCAACTCGCAGTATTGGCAATGGGAAAAGGTTTACCTGGATCTTCATCTATCGATTGTGGAATCATTATTTCAGCTGTACCTAATTACAGTGGAGCCCCACCCAAAATATAAAATGTTAATTGATGTTGGAATCCTACATATTTAATGGGACTCCATCCAAACATATAAAAGTATCCATAAATATAAAATTAAATGAGACTGATTTGGTTATTGTGTACATGAACTCTTAACCAGTTTGCGTCCCTCCACTCCTCTCTGGTCTTGATTATCTCCTTTATGGTGCCTTCGTCCAACTACAATCTTCGTCCGCTTGTGCAACCACACAGAAACATAAATGAAAAGAGAGGAAATGGACCATGATTGTTTACATAATCATGAAGACACCCATGGAAGTGCTAAAGGAAAAATGATGGGCTATAAAAAGAGACTAGTGATAACTCTCCACACATGCACATGGTCAAACTGAGCGATTATATAAACACTCACAAATTGAGCGAGTAAATAAACAAGGCACAACTCGTAAGCTCAGGCACAGTGAGCAAGTAAAAACGCATGGAGAGTACAACTATTAAAAGAAGGTGGAGCACTCATCGACGAAGAGTTGGCATGTAGAGCGAGCTAGCAAGTAAAAACGTACGCAGACCACAGTGAGCAAGTGAAAACGCATGGAGAGTACAACTGTTAAAAGAAGGTTGAGCACTCATCGACCAAGAGCTGGCATGTAGAGCGAGCTAGCAAGTAAAAACGTACGCAGACCATTCATATATGAACATACACGAAGGTGGAGCACTCATCGACGAAGAGCTGGCATGTAGAGCGACCTAGCAAGTAAAAGCATACGCAGACCATTCATAGATGAACATACACTTGTAAAAAGAAGTGGGAAAAGCCCTAGTAAAAAACCTAGAAATGTACTAAAAAATCTAAATCATAGTAAACCCAATAAAACACCTTAATTTAAAGTGAATTATTATTATTATATTATATTAATCATTTTAATCAACTATTTAAACTAAATCATAGTAAACCCAATAAAACACACCTTAATTTAAAGTGAATTTTTATTATTATATTATATTAATCATTTTAATCAATTATTTTAATGATGAACAAACATATTTTGTCATGCAAGTAAGGAAGTTAATGTTTTAAATCACACTCTTTCATTTAGAGTGACGACTAAGAATATTCCAAGCATGTGAAATATCATCTATTAAATGTCCATCTATAATTAAAAACCTATTAAATCTGTCCATTTTCAATAAGTGTAATAAAAAATAAAAGAAAACCTTCTATATACTATAGATAACTTTAGTTTGTTAGTTCTCTATCTGAGCTATTCTTAGAGGATTTCTCTATGTTAACCATTGACCATTGTAGGGGGAGATTTTGTATAAAACCGTTGTAAATCAATTTTAGATAAATATATATATATATATTTAAATATTTAAATTTTTTGAAATAACATAAATTGATATCAATATATTAGATTTGTTTCTTAATTTTTTTCAAAATTGTAATTTCAATTGTATCGCTTTTACAACTCTTGTGGTTCTGGCATGAATTTGGTTCAATATTATAGCTTTTGAGAGAAAGGGGAAAGTTCTTGATTTCTGGTTTGAATGGAACATAATATGGGAAATTTACAAAGAGAAGGTTTGGAGAAAACAAAAAATGGGAATTTAAAGAGATTGATTCAATTAAGGACAATTATAAGATGTGTTATTGTTCATATTACTTTAAAAAAATTAAGGAAGGATTAGACTTTTGGGTAGAATACAGATTTTTAGATAAACTACTAGTTTTTTTTTGGTAATTTTGGGTAGCGGAAGCAAAACATAGCATATATAATATAGCATAAACTGAGAAAGATCAAACACGCATAAAACCAAGCACATCAATTATACACTTGACACGGTGATTTATGTGGAAACCCAAATCCGGAAAAAACCACGAGCAATGATTATCGGTCTTTTGTTATTCAAGGGAGATCTAAACTAGCCAACCCAGGCATACAATCATCCTATCCCCACACACTCGTTGCTCTCTATCTCGCATTGTCCTCTACCTCTATGGGTATGCATCTGTCACTCAGTTACACAGATTGATCATGAATAGATCACATGGTTACACAAAAAATTCATAGGTAGATTGCATGCATGCACATGTACATGTGCATGTGCATCTACATGTGACCACATGAGAAAATTCGTTGGCATGTTTCCAAAAATCTCCACCTTGAAAACAATTTACCTGATATATCATGCCCTTAATTAATTCATCCATCACCTTTCCTGCAAGAGAATCCAAACACCATCACAACTCCGTAACTTCTCTAACAATATCGTTACGTGAACATTCCTGAATGATTCACTCTAGCATGGACCATTCTGTCTCTATTAGTAACATGTCTAATAGGTCTCGATTCACTTGTCCAAATCTCATGAATCATAACCACATACCAAATCACTGCAACCATTGTAGGTGATACTTGTTCTTTTGTGTTTGATGCACCCATTTCCATGCTCCTGACCTGGGTTTTCCATGTGTCTATTGACAACACCAACTGCATGTGAAATGTTTACCATTTCTTCATCACAATCATCAAACTTCCTACTAGCATATAATACTCGAGACACATAACCCTCTTCTTCATCAATGAGGACATAAACTTGAAGAGAAAGTACAATGGAAAGACAAAGGGATTTACCAGTTTCACATTATTCATACTGAATTTCCTGAGTATCCTCACCACATACTTCTGTTGTGATAACCAAGCTTACCATATTTCTTGTCTGTGTGTATTTCCATGCCCAAGATTTATTTTGCTGCTCCCACATCCTTCATAACAAACGTCCTAACCAATTGAGCCAACATGTTGATCTCAACCATGCATGTTCTTGCAACAAGCATAACATATAATACCAAGATAATGAATATACCATAAACACAATGGTTATACTCAATTCTTGTAAGATTTGGCTCACCATGAAGGAATCAAACATCTTGTACCATTTTCCTAGCATGCTTCAGGCCATACAATAACTTTTTAGTTTGCAAACAAATCTCTTGATGCGATTCTGAACTAACCGTTCTGGTTGTTCCATATACATCCCCTTATAAAAGGAGATTCATCAAACACTACATCTCTGTCCATGATGATTCTATGGGTCATAGGATCCCACAGTCTGCACCCCTTAACATCATCACCATATCAAAGATCTACCTGTTTGATCCGAGTCCTACTTAGAAAGATGATAAAACACCATAAGCATCACAACTAAATAATTTCACATTTGAGTAATTACCAAATGACATGTTCATACCTCTTCCCGAATCTTCCTATCTTTTGAAACCGATGGTGACCGAGATACCAGATAGCACAACCGCTTCTTTCCACAACTATTGTTGCAACTTGGCATTACTGAACATGCCTATTCGATCCCAAATTCCTTGCAATACTTTCCAAGTTCCATGGATATGAACGTACCTTCATCATATATTCTCAAACACTTGATTGACCTTCCAACACATCAACCTTTCTGTAGACCCACCTTTCTAAACTGGACACACTGCTCCACCTCGAACTTTTCATTTGAACAACTATGACCAAATCCGGCCAAACCGCCCAAGTAAGCCTTCACCGCTTACCTCCATGCCCATTTGCAATGGAGTTCACCAAGCCTTTTATACGATTCATTACATGCAAATCCATGGACACAATACCACGAGATACCCAAAACACGTGGACCCGAAAAACCACATGATTTGACCTAAGAACATATTTAACTCATTAACTCTTTCATCAAGCTAAGGATAACTCAACACATATGCCCCCCCACATACTCAATCTACCTAAATCCACGTCTAGAATTTTCATAGGTGAACTGATAAACCACGGGTACACATGCCTATCCAGGTATTACAGACATATGCCCATTTTACATGCAATCAATAATTTCTACAACTCTAAAGTAAATACATTTTATTATTATTTTTATTATTATTTCACAGTGACTCAACCATCACTTCCCTGCACCTTCTATGCGAACAAAGGTCGAGAGACACATCAGACAGACAAAACTTCATCAACCATACATGTAGCTGAATTTTCTTCTTTTGTGGAGTCCTCTTTGGATGTTTGTTGTCTTTTCCAACAATCCTTCTTGAGATGCCCAGATTTTCCACAAAACCAACATTTTTCCTTACCCTTATTGTCTTTTGACTTAGACCTACCTGTACCTTTCTGATCTTTCCCTCCTTCTATAGATTGACCTCTGACCACCATTTCTTCTGCTGTTGAGGTTTCTTTACTAGATTTTCTCCTCATTTTCTGATACAACAGAGCTCCCACAGCATTGTCATAATCAATGGAATTTGTTGTGTTAAACCACACAGTTGTGACTAGATGATCCTAAGACTCAGGCAATGAACACAATAGTGTAAACGCCTTTTTCTCATCTTCGAACTTTACTTCCATACTAGTTAATTGACAAATCAGAGTATTGAAAACATTCAAGTGATCAACAATTTCCATACCTTATTTCATCCACAAGTTGTACAACTACCTCTTCAAGAAGATTATGTTTGACAAGTTCTTTGTCATATACAGACTCTCCAGTTTGCTCCACAAACCTATTCTTGTCGTCTCTTTAGTGATGTTAAAAAACACCTCATTTGTTAGACACAAACGAATGGTACTGAGCGCTCTTGCATCCAGATCCTCCCAGTCGTCTTCTGTCATGCTTGCCGATTTCTTTGACTTTCGAACCAACGTCTTTTTCAATCCTTGTTGCACAAGAAGATACCGCATCTTGAGTTTCCATAGCATAAATCTATTCTTAGAAGTTTGCACTTTCGCCATTTAACAAAAATCTCCAGAAACCACTGCTTCTAAAATCGAGCCTTTTATAATAAAGAAACAATGATAGGATATAGTTGGAAAAATATTTAATCCAATATATATAATATATTTAAAAACCTTCCTAGAAAAGTCCACTTCTTAAACCAAGGTATCCACATTTTTTTTTTTAATAAAGGTTCCACCCCTTTATCATCCAACCTCACCTTATTTATCACTCCACTTTATTTATTTATCACAATATTGTCACCACGTTTTATGCCTTAGAATAAAGTTTAGACCATGTCATGCTTTGAATAAGACAAAAGAAAAACCCTTTCAAACTTTAGTTTATACTTTAAACCATAAGGCAAAACCCTTTCATGGCATGCAAATAAACTTTAAACCATGCAAAAAATTCTTTTGAAGATCGACACTCCTGGGAGTGTTGAAAGGGAGCGTGAGTTTGAGATCAACATTCCTTTACTACGGATGGGGGAGCGTCGATATGCCGACACTTGGTGGTACTGGAATTGGGTGCGTCTCTAACACTTCTTAGGGAGCGCCAATGACCTAAAGTTTTTTGTGTTCACCCGAGACCTGGACGCAATTCACATTGGTTCACCTGCGACACCTTTTCAACCTGCTCTGATACCACTTGTTGGGCAATGAAAGAAAAATATAACATATATAACAGAGCATAAACTAAGAAAGATCAAACATGCATAAAACCAAGCACAACAATCATACACTTGACACAGTGATTTATGTGGAAACCCAAATCAGGATAAGACCATGGGCAATGATTATCGGTCTTTTGTTATTCAAGGGAGAACTGCAATAGCTAACCTGGGCATACAATCATCCTCTCCTCACACACTCGCTTCTCTCTAGCTCGCATTGTCCTCTACCTCTATGGGTATGATCGTATATATAAAATCTATCACTCAGTTACACAGAATGATCATGAATAGATTACATAGTTACACAAACAGTTCATAAGTAGATTGCATCCATGCACATGTGCATGTGCATCTGCATCTACATTTGACCGCATGAGGAAATTTGTTGTCATGTTTCGAACTTTAAAAAAATCTATAAGATGTGCTATTGTTCATACTACTTTAAAAAATTTAAGGAAGGATTAGACTTTTGGGTAGACAACTGACTTTTAGATAAACTACTGTTTTTTTTCATAATGTAATTTTGAATATATAAAGAAATACTTCATTAAAACTCGTGTTGTATCTAGATTTGAAAATTATTTACTTGCCCCACATTACAACAAGATGTACAATTCCCTCACAGTATGTAACAAACCATCAAACCATCATCATTGCATTGAATATTAAAGTAATATTCAACCATGATCATTTCATTGCATATTAGTAATGGTCTCATAAAATGTAAAGGACCATGGATAAAAAAAAGTTTCTTTGCATATATTAACAATTATAAATTATAAAAACGAGGTTTAGCATTTATTCAATTTTTATATTAAAATATTGTCGAGAACCATTTTATGACTTTCCATTAAGTTAAGAAATAATGAAGATGTAGATAAAATGATAATTAAAAAACAAAATTTTATATTAATTCAATTTTCACATCAAAATATTGTTGAGCACAACCTTATTGTTGGAAACATGTTAGCTAATTTCCCATGGGGTCACATGCATGCAGTTATATTAGGAATTCTCATGCATGCACTCTTTTGTGAACAAGTTGTGTATCTATGTGATCTATTTATGATCAGTTCGTGTAACGATGTGATAGATGTTATATATACGAGCATACCCATAGAGGTGAAAGTTCAATGTGTGTAGAGTGTGTGAGAAAGACACAATACTATGGAATACGATGTGTCTGTGAGGAGAGGAGAGGAGAGGTGAAAGTTCAATGTGTGTAGAGTGTGTGAGAAAGACACGATACTGTGGAATACAATGCGTCTGTGAGGAGAGGAGTGTGTCTCTAAGGACATGATGGTTGTATGCATGTGTTGGTTATTGTAATTCTCCCTTGAATAATAAGAATACTGACTATCATTTCCTGTGGGTTTTTTTGACATTAGGTTTCCACATAAATCACTGTGTCAATTGTGTGATTGCTATTATGTTGTGTTTGGTTTGATGTTCTTAGTTTTATGCTCTGTTTTGATGCTTTCACTAACATAAGGGAACAAGGAACAATGATTAAAGACACATCTCCTTACAATGTTGTGCAGGTGGACCTACACTGTACAGGGTGGATGGGCTACCTAGATTTCTCAGGTGCCTTATAGGTGCACAGGCTCATCGTCGAATGTATTAATGAGCATTCCCTAGCTATGACTTGGTGATTTTAAGCTCCGAACAATGAACTGTTACAACGGGTTTGACATGTCGGGCTCCAAGAGGTTGGCAACCATTTATTTCTTATTGAATCTGAGGGGAACTGACAAATTCATGCTGAGAACAACGCTGCTACCTCATTTTTCTAGGAATTTGGCGATATCGAACCCAAAACACAGTCAAGGGGGGTCATGCAGAATGTCCCACATGTATTGAACAAAATTCGAGGTACACCATACTTTTTAATTGTCTACAGAGTCCAGTGCATGACATCATTGATCATACAAACCAGTGGAGAACAACCCATTTCTTTCTCTTTCTCTTGTTTCTGTTGGTGGAGCTAGTACTCGAAAGACTCTATAAGATTCACTTGCCTGAACAATTCTAGAAGGTCGTATAATATCAAAATAAAATGAAAGGGATTCAACAACAGTCAAAGTATAAAGGGAATGGTCAAGTAAGACTTTCAATTAGCAACATGTTTATCAAGCTCAGGTAATGTTGGAAATAGTAATTACAAGTCGGTGAGATTTTTAGGTCTTTGCCTATTTTTTTTTTAGTCAATTTTGTCCCTAGTTTTGTTGGTTAGTCAAATTGTCAGTCAGCAAATGCAAAGTTACACGTTTACTCAAACTCAGCCTAAGTTAGTTGGCAAGCAGGGGAGTTATAAATGAATTTGATATTTATATGAAGAGTCAGTCGAATTAATTGTAGTCTTTAATGATGATTCGATTTTAATTCTATAGGAAGTCTCAATCACAGTCTTTATATGTCTGAGTCTTTATATGTCTGAGTCTTTAGTTAGTCGAGATGAAATGAAAAGAGAACAATCGAGAGGAGCAACAACAATTGAAGGTAGTTCAAGAAGACTGAGAGCTCAAGATATGTGTATGTGTTTTAATTTGAAAACGTTGTTCAGAGGTTGCCTGAGGTCGTCAACATTATCTTATTTTGTATTCGCAGGCTACACTGAAGTTATTAATATCAAGTATTTTGTGTGTTAACAAATTTCATATGTATTTCCGATTTTATGTGCTAAGAATAGCACTTTGTTTTTATGCATCCATAAATCATTCGATTAAGTGATATATCACAGTGAGTTGTGAACTGCACGATAAGCCTTGAGAGTTCAACGACAAAATTTGTGGCACGCAGTATTTTTTCATTGCGATGTGCACAGTTTTCTGTGCGTTGATGTCCCTAGAGGTATTAGGTAAGATAAGGATGGTTTTGACATGCAAAATTTGTCACTAGGGTAGTTATGCACATGGATCAAATGTGGGGATTCTGTCGTGTTAGAATAATCTCGAAACTACTGTGATTGTTCGGGAGTTTGTTTGACCAGATTTTCATTTTTAGATTATAAGTGATTCTAGATCCACACAAGTAGGATTTTGTTCCTGATTTTTCGGTGAGCTTTACAAGTATAAATGTAACAGAGTTTCCCTTGAATAATATTGTTGGAGTTTGTTTGACCAGATTTTCATTTTTAGATTATAAGTGATTCTAGATCCACACAAGTAGGATTTTGTTCCTGATTTTTTGGTGAGCTCTACAAGTATAAATGTAACAGAGTTTCCCTTGAATAATATGTGGTGTGATGAGCATATTTTCTCACGGTTTCTTCAGGATAGAGACCACACTTTGTAATTTGGTATCAGAGCTCGTGTGATTCGTCAGATCCCTCCTCACAAGATTCCTCAGACCTTTTTCACAGATCCCTCTAGTTGCGCATGGTTTCTAGCTGCGTGTTGTGTGAATTCTGGAGAGACTGGCTGCGTGCCCTCTCTTGTTGCTGTGAATTTCTGTTGTGTACGGTACCTGCGTGTTGACTGTTGCTTCGAGATGGATTGGTTGTGGACAGCTGTGAAGAGCTGTAACTTATATGTTGTGGAGCGACTGTTATATCTGAGATGTAATTCGGACCTGTGTTCGCTGGTGGAGCTGCGTGCAGAGCTGAGTGAATGCACGAATTGGAGTTGTGGCTTTCCTTGCAGCTCAGTGCAAAATCCGTTGTGAACTAGAGCTGCAGCTAGACCTGGTGTAATCCCCATCCCTTGATCTTTCACTTTTCCATCAATGTGGAGCATAGAGCCTGGTGCTGGAGTTGTTTGCCTTCAAATTGGTGCGGTGTCCCTAGATCTCTTAACCTATCCCTTCACGCTGCGCTATCCCTGCATGGTGCGCTTGTCCCTCGCTGACTGTGAGATCGCGAGTGGAGCTGTAACAAAGATCGGGAGGGGAGATTCATCCTCGCTCAATCTGGGCAAGATATTGGCGCGATCTAGAATTTTTTATATCGGTGTTTTACAGTCTCTTTCGTCGTCGCTGGAGATCAATGTTGAGTATTTGTTTGAGTAATATTTTTTTGAGATCGTCGCTGGAGATCGCTGCTATCAACACTATCTTCATTCTGTACAAATTTAAAAAGCATTGCCATCATAATTGTTTGAGGGTGTATCCTGCAGCCGAGTTGGACCCAGTGTGGGAGGTAAAATACAACATAGTTTCTTTTTCAATTGATCATTGAATTATTTTTTATAGAATATGGCGATTCCTCTAGTTGATTCATATTTAAATGAGTCCACTAAACTTGATAAAGAGAATTATGTAAACAGGAAGTTTAAGTTGACCACCATTCTCGAGGCATATAGCCTATGGACGATTGTCAAAGGAGATGATCCCAAACCCACTGTTGTTGTCTCGATTCCAGATTGGGATAGGCGAGAGATGAAATCGAAGTGTTGTTGTGGATGTCCGTAAATGACAACATCACTCCTCATATAAGGGACTATAAAACTTCCAAAGAGATGTGCGACATTTTTAAAGGTTTGTACGAAACCTCTAATGCAAACCGGATCTTGTTTTAAAAAACTAAGCTACTATCCATCAAAATGGAAGCCAATGAAAACATAAGTAATTTTGTATCCCAAATTAAAGATTTAAGTGATAAGCGGGGTGACATTGGTGAAAAGGTTTCCAATAATGACTTAGTAACAATTGTTTTGAAGGGTTTAGTGCAATATTATAAAGTCTTTATTTCATCACTCTCATCTAGACCAACTCCCCCTACCTTTGATGAATTGGCTGGTATCCTCCTTCAAGAAGAAGAAAGAGTGAAGAACTATGATCAGGACTCAAGTGGCTCAGATTTGGCCTTGATTGCAAGAGGTAAAAGATCATACCGAGGTAAACTGTGGGACAAGAACATAGGTCGGTTTCAAACAAAGCGGAAAGGTATGACACATTCTGATTCTTATGTTAAGAGAAATGTTGAATGTGATTATCATGGAAAACCCAGACATCTTGCTAAATATTGCTATAGAAGAAAGAATCATGAATCAAATCAGAGATATAAAAGGCATAATGGAAATTATGTGCATAAAGACACTTCATTCAATGATGGATTTAAAAACCTTAAGTTGTTTATTTCTGAAGCCACGTTGTCTGCTGAAACTGATGATGAGAATGCATGGTTCATAGATTCTGGTGCATCAGCTCATATGATATGTAATAGAGAATGGTATGATGAATATTATGAGAAAATTGATGGCACACACATTTAATTAGGAGATAACAGATCACATAAATTCCAAGGCTATGGAGTAATAAGTGTGAATTTACGTAATGGACAATTGAGACAGATTCATAATGTGATGTATGTTCTTGATATTAAAAAAAAATGATATATGTTTCAACTATCACTGATAATAATTTAACAGTGGAATTTGGTAAGTTGAGGTGTGCTATGAAAGATATCCAGAATCACTACAGGGTTGTTTCCATAGGTAACAGGTTTGGTGGATTGTATAAGTTGGATGTGACAATGAAGTGTCATGTTTCATTGACATCCACAACAATATCAACAAAAGAGTTATGGCACCACAAGTATGGGCACCTAAATTACAATGATTTGATGTTGTTGAAAAGAAAAACTATGGTAGAAGGTCTTCATGTTATGAAGAATGATCATTTTCTATGTGAAGCATGTGCACTTGGTAAACAACATAGAGAGGAGTTTCCCATTCATACAGAGAAAAGACAAACATATATTCTTGAATTAATTCATATTGATGTATGCAGACCTATGCAAACTAGGTCACTTGGTGGTGCTTCCTACTTTTTTATTTTTGTTGATGATAGATCTAGATATACATGGGTCTATTTCATAAGGAGAAAGAGTGTTTTATTTGGGTACTTTAAAGAATTCAGAACTATGACTGAAAAATAGACAGACAAATGTATTAAAGTTCTTATATCTGATCAAGGTGGTGAATATACATCAGGTGCATTTAAAAGTTATTGTAAATTTCATGGAATCCAACAACAATTTACAGTACCTCATACACCTCAAAAAAATGGTGTTTCTGAAGGAAGGAACATAACACCGGTGGAGTGTGCTCGCAGTATGCCTCAAGGTAAAAACATTTCTAATGGTTTTGGGGTAGAAGCCGTTAATACTGAAGTTTATTTAAAGAATCGAAATCCAACTAAGAAATTAGATTTCCAAACTCCTTTTGAGATTCTTTATGGTTATAAACCTTATGTCACTCATTTAAGAGTATTTGGATCCATTGCCTTTGGACATATTCCAAAGGATGAGAGAAAAAAACTTGATGCAAAGTCAATCAAGTGTGTTTTTATTGGGTATTGTACTAATAACAAAACATACAAATTGTTTGATCCCAGTTCACATAAACTATTTGCAAGTAGAGATGTAATGTTTCATGAGAATACAGATAGAGTTGATACAATGAATGATGTAGATGCTTGGCATAATGATAGTGATAAACATGTCAAAATAGATGCAATGGTTAAATAGGAACATGAACAAGTACGGGTTCAAGAATGGAATGAAAATAGTATGGACACTTCAAGTAGCCAGGATACATTGAGCGGAGAAGAGTCACCACAGAGAAGGAGACCAGATGAAAACAGTGAAGGAACAAGGAGGTCATCACGACAAACTCAACCACCTGTAAGGTATAAAGACTATGAATTGATTTCTCATGTAATGAGTGTTGTAGAACATGTAAACTATGGTAAAGCTAAATAACACGAAGAGTGGATAAATGTTATGAATGATGAATATGATTCCCTTATGAAAAATCAAACATGGGAATTAGTTGAACTGCATGAAAACAAAGTTCCTACCGGAAGAAAATGGTTGTATAAATCTAAATTTAAAGTAGATGGTAGCATTGACAAATATAAGGCAGGATTAGTTGCAAAAGGATATTCACAAAAGAAGGGAATTGATTATGAAGATGTTTTTTTACCAATAGCTAAATTGAATACAATTAGAGTACTAATTTCCTTATCTACATAACATAATTGAAAAATACATGAGTTAGATGTCAAATCTTCTTTTCTGAATGGTGATTTAATAGAAATGGTTTATTTGATTCAACCTGAAGGGTTTGTCAAATAGGGACAGAAGCATCTATTCTACAGGTTAAGAAAAACATTATATGGTTTGAAATAGGCACCGATATCTTGGTATGTAAATATAAATACCTTCTTTTATCATAATGGGTTTGTGAAAATAAAAAATGATCCTAACCTGTATGTTAAGAAAGATGAAGAAGGAAATGTTTCTTCAATATATTTATATGTGGATGACCTCATTATTAGATACAATGCATGCTAGTTAATTGAAGAGATTAAAATTCAGTTGTCTTAAGAATTTGAAATGAAATATCTTGGAGAATTGCATTACTGTTTAAGAATTGAGAGTTGGAGAGAGTCTGGTAAAAAATTGATCACTCAAAGTAAATACACAAAGAAATTCTTAAAAGGTTGAATATGAGTGAATGTAAATCTATGTCAACTCCCTTAGAAAAGAATGCAAATTTGTACAGTGAAGATGGATCTAAAGAGGCAAATGGTACTTTATATCGTCAGTTGGTGGGAAATCTGAACTACCTCACCACTATAAGGCTAGACATTGCATACTTAGTTAGCACCCTTAGTCATTTCATGTCTAAGCCTTCAGAGAGTCACTGGAAAGATGCAAAGAAAGTACTTCGATACTTGAAAGGAACAGTCAAGTTTGGTATTATGTATACTAATGAGTTTGATGTTGATCTAACAGATTTTTATGATTCAGATTGGGTAGGAAATCCTAATGATAGAAGATCTACCTTAGGCTATGCATTTCATATAGGATCGGGGGTTGTATCTTGGAGTTGCAAGAAGCATCCTACTGTTTCTTTTCTGTCAACAGAATCTGAGTATAAATCCTTGACCAGTGCCACATGTGAAGTTGTTTGGTTGCAGAGAAATCTTGCAGATGTTGAAGAGGAAAAAAATGATCCAACATGCATCAACTGTGACAATAAAAGTGCTATCAAATTGTCACACAATCCAATATATCATGCAATATCAAAACACATCGAGCTACAACATCACTTTGTGTGAGAGAAGATTGAATCAAACGAAATTGATTTGTTATTTTGTAATACCAATGATAATGTGGCTGATATATTTACCAAACCTCTTGGTAAACTCAAGTTTGAAATTTTTGGAAGCAAGTTAGGTATCATAGAAAATTTGTTTCTCCATTAAAGGAGGATGTTAGAATAATCTTGAAACTACTATGATTGTTCGGGAGTTTGTCTGACTAGATTTTCATTTTTAGATTATAAGTGATTCTATATCCACACTAGTAGGATTATGTTCCTAATTTTCAGTGAGCTCTACAAGTATAAATGTAACAGAGTTTCCCTTGAATAATATGTGGTGTGATGAGCATATTTGCTCACAGTTTCATCACGATAGAGACCAAACTTTGTAATTTTCCCACTATACCAAAGGAAACATGGCACCCATAGTATAAATGCCAAGCAAGGGCACGAGTTCCAAACCCATGAAAGTTTGTAGGCGTAGAAATAAATTCCAAACCCGTGAAAGCTTGCAGGTGTAGAAACAAACAGTGAGACTCTAAACTTTATAAGTCGTAGAAGATTGAAAAAAAACATTCAAAATCCATTTATCACTTTATTCAGATAGAAATTCATCCCCCATTGCCTCGCTCCTCACCCACCATCTCCCTCAAGAAAATAAAAATACAGGAAAATGCTTCTCAGTAGATATCACAACAAAAGAAAAGTAAGATGGTGCTTCCTTTTGGATACAAGGCATATGGAAATGTTGTTACGGTGGGCGCAAATATAAGACATGGCAATATTCTAAGATTGCTATAACTAATGGACCTGAAAAACAAGACACATGGCCATGCTTTGATAGATGCACTAAATGAAGGGATGGCAGTCCGATGAGATAATAAAGATGGCCCATGGAGATTAATTTGGGAAGTAAATTATCCAGGGATTTTTTATTTATTTATAAATATATGGTGA
This sequence comes from Picea glauca, assembly GCA_000966675.3. Lineage (NCBI taxonomy): Eukaryota > Viridiplantae > Streptophyta > Pinopsida > Pinales > Pinaceae > Picea > Picea glauca. The sequence goes on from JZKD02S0271528.1 coordinate 117,467, forward strand.
TAGATAGAAGACAAAGAATATCCCACTTACTGACACACCAAGTACAGAAATACAACAATACAGTTCAAAACACCAATGCATTGTATTGACAAGAACACACATATATACATAGACTTCGAATGATCTTGAGAAAGATTGAGCTCTCTAGATTATCTAGTAAACTATCTCTAATTTTCTTACCTACTGGGTTTATGTAGAAGTTACCTACCACATTAAATGCCATGTCTCTTTCTCGGGAGTAATTACTAGTTTCAACACTCCTCCTTAATTACCACTACTAACAATACAAACACCAACCATCAATACATCTACAAGCTTAAAAAATTCATAATATGTTGGCCTACTGGTCTAAGTCTTAGCTAGGCTTACAACTTTAGACATCAAATTGAATTACATCATCCACATGTGTTTTCCACACAGTGGGATTCAATTTCTTCAACAATCTTCTTCTTATTCAACATGATCTTCCAAAAAGATTATACTTCCTCTGTTATAACAAACACTTTATCGATAACTAAAATGTTGATGCTAATTGATATTTCTCCCCCTTTCAGTGTATTCCATCTCAAAATATTAGACCTCGTTGATACCACAACTTGGAAAAAATGCTCTCATACAAGACTTCAGATATAATGCTTCTACATCATTCTTCTTGTTTCATCTACACTAATTTGAGAGACAAAGGTAGAATCAAATACAACTGAAACATACAAGTAATAGGAGATACAACTCAAAACACCAATCTAATGATGGGAGAAGACAAATTTTAATGGCTATAGCCTTAATCATCTCATGGGTTACCAATTACCATATCCATGGTCTTTCCTTGGCTTACCCTTATACTTACATCTTCAAGGGTTTACATTACAATGCTCACGTGGTTTGAGACGATCGCTAACCATCACAACAAATGGTTTTTATCTGACAACAAACTTCAATTACAAGTGGTTTTTGTTGATCACAAACATTATGATGATGAAATTGATTTACAATGCACATACATTTACTTGGGTTTTCTTCACAATAAGCTTCATCCTCCAAATTTCTGCTACTTCTTCTTTTGTACGTGCATAAAACTAATTAACTTGAATTTATTCTTCATCTTCTACCTACAAACAACTCATCATTGATGTCCATATAAAATAAATCCATCTATTGAGATACATGGGTACCAATCGTTGTACTTACTAGTTCTCTAGGAATCATTTTCACCTACATGGTTCATCAACACATTAGACTCCTTTAGTCATAACTTGGTCTCAACCAACTCACACTATGAGATTATTCCATCTCACATTCACATTACCCCCTAAATCGAAGATTCAACTTCTATGAATTGTCTTCAATCTTAGATACAAGTACACCTACCACCCTATACCTACCTAGTGGTCAAATCCACAACCTGATGCCATATCCACTCTTATGCATAATAGGGGTACATATTTGATTATTACATGTGCTACCACACTAATGAACATAGGACTAAATAAAGTATTATTAAACACCTGGGGAATATAACTTGCCTAATATGGAAGGACAAAGAGACATTGATTACATACAATCCAAATGAGAGCTACAACTCTGAGAACTTGCCTAGGACCAAACAATTCTAGGGTGTCGGGTACAACCAATCATGCAACCCCTACAAAAAATACATCATTTCAACATTTTATCATAGGAAGAACAAGCATTCTTTACTAAATTCTCAAATTATATAAAATTATTCTTTTCTAAATGCCCAACAAGCATTCTTTACTAAATTCTCAAATTATATAAAATTATTCTTTTCTAAATGCCCAAATTAAGGTGAATAACAACTATTGTTGATCTCTCTCACAACTTACAAATTGACTTTGGCTTTTTTATTTATTTACAAAGATAAACTCTCCATTCTCCACTTCAATTTGAGTAAATTTAGGACTTTTTATTTTTATTTTTTAATTAAATGCCCCTTCTTCAAAATGAAAGCTTTCTCTTTTTAAGAAAAATGAAAATCACTCAACTATTCAGAGATTCTATTCTTTCAAACATCTGTAAAACAAAACATATATAAAAATAGTTAACAAACATAGATCAAGATAAAACAAAATCTACTAAATTGGTCCTGATAAATATAAGAACTCAGTATCCAACACCTCAGTGGCTAACCAACAATCTGAGACTCAGAGATCAAGTATTGCAAAAATTCTAGGCCATTGGCTTAAAAACCATCAACCATGAACCCAATGTAGGGCACATTCCATCCTCTAATGTTATCATATAATCATCCTCTAACTAGATGTCCCTATGTATCCTCAACCATTAAAGGAATAAAAATACATAAAAATACCTCTAAATAGACTCGGAGAAGTATTGAACCTGGGCCTTTCCAAGTCCGAAAGACTATCATTTGAGCACTCTCACATGGAGACCACCATAAATCCATGTTTTGCAAACCCCATTCAACAATAGTTTTAAGCATGACTTCCCAGGCCAACTTCACAATCTTGTTACAACATTGAACGAAGGGCTTTGAGCGTTTGAGTCCCCCTTTTTTGAGCTCAGCAGTGGACCAAAGAAAAATCTCGTGGATGCAGGGTTCAAACCTCTTCCTTACACATTGATAGAGCTCCTTTTTTTTTTCAAATCACTTCTTCTCGCGGAGTCCTTCAAAGTCTTGAGAGTTCATTCACTTAAAGGGCAGCTTCCCTCACACAATGAGGGATTATGCTCCAACATCAAGGTAATGCTCCACTCATCTCTACGCCACTGGGCATTGTTGGTGACTCCTCTGAGGATCTTGGGACATCCTATGAAGACATTAGCCCACTCCTAAGCTCTTATACCAAATGATAGATGGAAGGTAAAGAACAACCCGCTTACTCATAGATACAACTCATCCTGGTCCTTCCTATGAAGAAGTTATCCTACTCCTAAGATCTGATACCAAATGATAGATGGAAGGTAAACAACAACCCACTTACTGACAGATACAAATCAAAACACTTATACCTTACATTTCATTGATGAGAAAATATATATATACATAGACATCAAAAAATCTAGAGAGTGTTGAGAAATATCGAACTCTCAAACTCTCTTCTAGTCACTCAATCAATGTTCTAGATTATCTGGTCAACTATCTCTAAGTTTCTTACCTACCAGATTTATCTAGAAGTTTATCACCTACCACATTAAGTGTCTTTTTATCGAAATTAATTATTAGTTTCAACATATTGTAATGGGACACATTTAAAGAGTTAAATTGAAATAATAAACATGGTCGATGGCTCAGATCATTTTGAGAAGCAAATTATTTAGGGAATTTTTATTTATTTATAAATAGATGTTAATAACCCATGAGGTGTATATCAGTTGGTTTGTGTGGGGTTTAGTCCCCATTAAGTCATTGGTTCAAATATCATGGGGAGAGATTGAGGGTGGGATCCATTTGTGGGGGAATAAAACTGATTTATTTCATTAATTTTGTGTTAATTGGTTAGATAGATGAATGTACATAAATTCTTTAAATATTAAAAATTAGAGGGCCTATTCTCATCCCAAACATACACAACCTCTTCAATTTATCTATCAAGCAAGGATTCCCTAAAAATTGGATCCAAAGCTTCATTGTACCTATTTTTATAAGCGGGGATAAAAACAATCCCTCTAATTATAGGACTATTATGATTAACCTCATTTTAGCCAGGTTGTACTTAATTATTTTGGAAAAGAAGATCAACCTATGACTAGAAAGCCACAAAAACAGAGCTAAAGGCTAGGCCGAATTTAGGACCTATCATTCAATTTAGGACCACCTTGTTAGACTTAGGATCATTGTGGAGGAGTGACACAATAGTAAATCCAAGCTATCATTCAATTTTGGACCACCTTGTTATGATTATGATAATTGTGGAGGAGTGTTGCAATAATAAAACCAATTTTCTATGTTGTTGGATTGACTTTCAAAAATATTTTGACATAGTGCTTGGGACAAACCTTTGGAATAAGTTGTAAGAGATAAAAGTTTGTTTAGGAACACTAAGGGATGGTTGGAAGAACTTAACTGTAATATTGGAGTCAAGCAAGGTTGTCCCTTGTCCCCAGCCCTCTTTGGGATATACATTAACAAATTAGAAGATTTTTTGAAAGAATCTTATTGTGTCGACTCAAATCTCGTTGGTATAGTCATCATTCTTCTTCTTTACGGTGATGATATTGTTCTTATGGAAAGGAGTCCTTATGATGTTGGAAAGAAACTAAGAGTCATCAAGGATTTCTGCTCCAATATGGGTATGGATGTTAATATTGACAAAACAAAAGTTACGATAATTAAATCCAAAAATATCACCTACTATACATTTATATATGATAACAACAACTTGGAGGAAGTTCAACTTGGAGGAAGTTCAACTTGGAGTAAGTTCCTTCAAACAAATATCTTGGAATCAATATTCATCACAAGCTCAACTAGAATTATAGTCTTGAGAAAAAAAAAATGGGGGGTGGAAAGTTTATTATGGACTTGAAAACAATTGTAAAGAAAGGGATCTTTGGATATGAGATAAGATTTTTTATTTTATTTGATACTCTCCTTACCCATGGTTTTTAATATGGATGTGAAGTTTGTGGATGTAGTATCTCTAGAAAGTCATGGAGAAAGATAAAGCAGATACAAAAGAATTTTATAATCTATAATCTCAAAATTAATATAAATATACCATATCATATCTTCCTCACATAAGCTAGCCTTTCCCCCATTGATAACACAATTATGACCAGGTAGTTAATGTATAAGAACAAATTAAACAATATGGAGGACAAAAGGCTTCCCAAAATTGTTTCAAACTATAGCTAAAATCACCTTTGCTTAAGCGAAGATGGCATAAAGATGTTGGAGAAAGCATATTGCATAATAAGGATAATATTAAAAATATTATTAAATCAAAATTTAAAGAGAAATTGTGGTGTCATAAAGATTTATAGGGAAAAAGAAAATTAAGAAGTTCAACTTTAATCTAGAAATTCAAAAGTATCTTTATTTTTACTAGTGTAAAGAGTAAAATATATATTGTTAAAATAAGAAAAAATTCTCAAGGGGTCTATATCTTTGTGAGGCTAAGAGGGTTGAAGATGAAAAACAATTTCTCTTAAACCTTTAAGAATGTACCCAAATTAAATTTCAATTTCAAAAGATTTGTCATAGTACTAATCTTCCTAACCTTTTAAAGATTATGGGCCTACATAGATATTGCCATGCCAATTTGTTTAATGCATGAGGTTGATTTATTTGTTGGTAAAGGAAGACAAGTCTAGAAAAGTCTAGGTTTAAATATTCGGGTTTGTATTTAAAGATGGATAAGTAAAAGGTGGCGGACTAGCAGTGGCTATTGATGAAATACGAGAATAGAATTTGACACTGGTGCAATCATTTTCTTTCTTTGGGAGGTAGATATGTTTTGATAAAAGTGGTGCTCAAAATACAACCGGTGTATTGGTTATCTTTGGAAAACATCCTGGCTACAATTCTGAACCAGATTCGTAAATTGGTATTTTCCTTTCTCTGGTCTAGTAATAAACAATCTTCAACCTTTCACTTATGAAATTTGGAAACTATTTCAAGACCAAAAGTGTTTGGTGGTTGGGGGATTAGAAACATCTTTTGTTTCTTGAGAGCACTCACTACAAAATCGTTATGGTGCAGATTGATGCATCCAGGTATTTGGTAGCGGGTTTTGAAAGATAAATACTTTTCACATATTTCAGTGACCACTTGGTTGTGCTCATCCCTGCAAGTATCATCTTTTGGTTCCCAAACCTGGAAGAACATTCTGAACTCTTTTCCTTTGATTGTGTACTATCTTGCTTGGAAACCGTGTGTGGGTGATTCCATTATTACTAGAAAGGATGAAATTTTGGGGATCGGGAAGGATTCCTTTATTTTTGCTGAGTCGATTACCCTCTTAAATAGAAAAAATGTATATTTTCTTTTTCAAGCTAATCAAGCTTCTATCCAAGGGTTGATCTGGTCCAATTGGCTAAACAACATAGATTTGGGACTAGAGGGTGAATTTTCTTCTGATTGGGACGGATATAGGATGAGATTGATTGGAGCTGACATTGTTATTTCTAACATACATGATGAGTTAAGGTGGGATGGTGGTGACTGTTCAGGTTTGATAACAACAAAAAATGTACACAATGTGCTGGCAGTCGAGCTGTGGAAGAACAAAATATGAGGTTGGAGGAGAAATCTGTGGGGATGGAATTTCCCACAAAAGATTAAATTTTTTGCATGGCTTCTCATTGAAGACAAATTACTCACTTGGAATAATCTCCACAAGAGAGGTTGGTATGGGCCAGGTTTCTGTCATCTTTGTAAAGGTAATGAGGAATCCGGTATACATCTTTTTGTAGACTTCCCATTCACTCACACTGTTTGGATAAAGATCAAAGAGAATTACAAGTTATCTACAGGGTGGACATGAACTACAGTGAAGGAATGTTTTGCATTTTGGGCCATCTAGAATCACAGTCTTTCATCCTTACCAACACTCATATGTTAGTTCATTTGGCTAGAAAGGAACTTGTCTATTTCTGATTCAAGGTCTCCATATTTGGATAATGTCATTTATCTCTCCACTGGCACCATCAAAATCCATAAAGCACAAGAAATTATGCACTCCATTAGATGTTTTTCCCATATTTTTCCACTTAATAGAATTATAGTATGGCTCGATGGGGAAGCTCAAAGTAATGGGGAACAACATAGAGCAGGTGGATTCATCAACCTCAATGATCATTTAGTCTATAGGTGGACACTCAATTGTGGAGGAGGATCAAACACAAGAGAAGAAATTTTGGGTGCATGGGATTCTCTTTCCTTGGCCCATACACTTTCTATCATAGATTTCCATTTCATAGGGGATTCAAAAATTGTAATTGACTAGCTAAATAACAAAGGATATCTTCAGGCAATCTCTATACTCTGTTGGAAGGACAAGATAAAGGAACTCTTCAAGTTCTTTTCAGTCCTCAACTTTGCACATGTCTACAGAGAAGAGAATCTTGAGGATGATTCTGGCATCCCCCCAAAAATAAAATAAAGCATTTTCGAAAGTCAAAATTTGTTACAAAAACTATTATGTTTTTAGTAAATCCGAATTTGGAATTTTTTTTCCATTTATGGCAATTTCAAATTTCGAATTTGATAAATTGTAATTAATTATTATGACTGTTGGGAAGAGACCTGATCTGACCCAACTAACTATTTGATTATGACACTTGTATGTAAACAAAATATTGTTTTATTTATTGCAGGAGGACAAATGGAACAACCATATTAAATTTAGCTGACCATGACTCTATGAGTGGGGAACATGTTGGAACTACCTCTGGGTTGATTTTTACAAGTGGAAAATCAAGGATTTGGCCATTGGCAACCCCTAACAATTAGGGATTTAGAAAGCTGCGAAAATTCCCAAGGGAAGGAAAAAAGACCTAAGCAAAAAGATTTTATTGATAAATAGCATATGTGAGGAGGCAGGATGCTCCCTAGTATGTTGGGGGGAAAAGGACTACTGGATACTTGCTGTTATGAACAATGAACATTAAGTGTGAGGCAAGGTGAGGATTATACATAGAGGAAACATTGTTGAAGAGGAGATTTCAAGTTCGCCCTCATGGATTCATGGTCAGGCTAGGGGGTGAACCGGGAAAGTGATTTGGCTGCCCAGTCCTAAGGTTGGGAGGAACATGGTTGTTCCCTTTGTCTTTCGACAAAACAATTCAGATATGTACCCTCTACTTTTCCTCATTACATTCATTTCATTAGAATTTTGGCATAGGTTTTCCATTCGAGAGGAATTATTTTACTGTCATATGTAATTACTAAACTACTATAGCTAATATGCATTGCTATTCTAGATAAATTGTTTTATTGTCGTATGAAATTGCAAAAAACTACTACAGATGATTCGGGTTGCTATACAGACGATTATTTTACAGTCATATGTAAATTTTAGAATTCTGTAGATTAATTGTGATAGAAATAATTGGGTTCGACTGAAGATTGTATCTATATAATCATAGTAGGATATCTGTTGTAGATATGACTGTATCTGTATGGTTTTCGGTATGTTATCTGTTGAAAAAAAAAATCATCTACCCTATTAAAAAATATACCTATAATACTGTTGTATGTGTGGTCCATTGTAATTCACCTGACCAACAATAAAGGTATGGGTTTATATACAATATCTATAGTAGTAATGGAATTGAATATTGACAATAAACCATATTACAAAACCACCAGAAAACTACTCAGGACAAGGACAGATCTAACTTGTATAAAATAAAATAAATATTTTTAGCCGTGAAAATTCCCAAGGGTGTATCTTGGGATTATCCATCTATCCTAAGATCATATGCATTCTTCCAAAGTCTGTAGTGGATTTTTAATCAGTGTAAACCCTAAAACAAATCTGGAAAGAATGAATCTTTTATTTAGAGTGTTATACCCATTCAACATCTGTGGTGAAAATTCAATTGGCCCAACCCTTAAAGAAACCCATAAGTGAATCTTAGGAGTATTATATTCATTTATATCTGACAATATTATAAGTCATGGATTATATAATAATACTATAGAAACCATCGACTTCAACGATGCGGGAGAAATTCATGATGTAAACTTAAGTTAAATTAGATATATATAGATACGCATATGACCACACATTTATACATGAGTATATGCATATAATAATTACAAAATCTACTCTAAATGAATGAAATTAATCAGCGATAGACACAATAAATTTACGAGTAAAGATTTCATTTGTAAGTATTCGAAATGAATTTTCGAATCAATGTATAGTTTGCCTTTCCGTAATTTCACAAATGGATATATGTCTCGAATATCGCTACAAGATCATTATACAGAGACTAGCAAAGTAAACCTCAACCACTGAAAGGAAATTATAACATTTCTTTAACTAAAAATTCAAGGTCTGTACATCTAATGATTCAGGGAACAGTCTTAAGCAAAGCATGCTGAAGCAATAACCCAACATCACCACGATTTCTCCAAATCCATTAAGAGTTTCTATTATTAGAAACCAGAATAGCTTTCTAAGCAGAACCCGATTTTGATCCAGCACCGTGTTCCACATGGACCTACAAGGGATGAAGAAATTAATTTAGTAACATGATAGGGGTATTTCCAAAGCTCGAAATTCAACGAAACATACAAGATAAAGATTGGACAGAAAAATTTTACTTATCTTCTAATCGCCATAGGTAAGCTTCCAACCGAGTCATGAACGTGAATGGACCAAAAGGGGAGGAGCGAACTTGGTCAATTTGATGGGTACCCTTGCATCAAATAGGGCCCCATATTTAGTGACAATAACCAGTAAAAGAGTAGGGTTTTACTAGAAATGTGATTTTGTAAATACACAGGAGTCACAACACCGAGTCAACAAACAATATCCAAAGGACGAGTATAACTTAGTTGTACAGAGAAAACATATGAGCCAAAGAGAGTACATTAAGGATACAGAAGCAGTATGAGAATACCCTCTTCCTCGTTTAAATGTAGGAACCAGTTTTGAGGTAACGAAAGTTGATTAATCACGGAGTAGTATAGACACCCCTCCCCATATGGATGAACCGCTACCAAGACAGTACAAAGCCCGTGAACTTTTATCTGTGGCACATTAGAGGAATTTCGAACCCGAGAGGTATCATTAAATCAGAAACTACAGAAGAAATTTATGACTAATATTCGGTCCTCCTTTAAAGGATTAGGGATTATGGAGGAGTGTAGTGTTTAGACGAAAGAATATTTCTTGGATATGGGTAGACAGATCTAGGTCAAGGAAAAACAACATTCAATTTTTACACAAAGAGTACCCGACCACAACAGAGGACGCTGTCATAGCCTACCATCTGATAGTCCACTAAAATAGGTAAAAACTAATTTGTATACACAAAATGGTTCTCACCCTAACGAATAAATTCACGAACGGAACCCTAAATAAATCTTGAAGAGATTTACTACCAAATAATGATACCAAATAGTAAAAGAGCATGAGAGACGTCAAGCACAAAGGTAAACGACTTAAAAGGAAAACGGGAAACCCCTTGGAAGCACCCGAAAAGAAAGAAAATGAAGTATCGATCCTTTGGGGTTTGGACAGGTAGGAGCGCGATAAGTGGAGCTACTTACCAGTAGCAAGGAAAAGTAACAAGTCCAGCGCCCTCTCTTTCAAGTTTTAAGGACAAGGCGAAAAACCTTTCTAACAGAAAAAAACGTTGCAGTGATAGCGTGAAACTTACTAGGAGGATTGGTTAGGAGACGCTGCCCCCTGTGGAGGAAGTCCTCACCATTGTCTCCCCTTCACCAAGAAACATAATCGCAGAAACTAGGCTCCCAGATAACCTTCCCACGACAAGGAAAAATTGCTACAACCCTAAGAACCCTTCCTCGTAGAATGAAGGCTATTGGTATGCAAGGCCATGTGATGAAGTAAACTTGGCACGTCCATATTGTAAAATAGGTCAGGTGATGGCCTCGACTGTCGCACACCCCCTTCCCCTTTAATGGCTTGGCAAGAGTTTAATTCTCGTCATACCTATTCCTTCCTTGGAATTAATGGGCTATGGATTAAGGAAGCACCTGTGTGACTCATGGACGCCTTTATCCCTAACCACTATGAATTCAGTTAATGCAATATTCAGTTGATGTTACATTTTGGACAGGTGGAGCCAAGCAAGCTTGTTAGCATGGGAAAGGGTTATAGAATACTCGTTACACCGATTTTTACTGGAAGGCCTTACCTAACCTTTACCCTTATCCGAACTCTTGTAAAAGGGACCTGATATTATTTAGCAAAACATTTCGTAGAGGTATATAATCCAACTCTTTAATTTTATCCTTATTCCTAAGTCCTTTTGATTGAGTTTTGTTTGATGTCAAATTACTCATAAGGCTTAGGGACAAAAGTCCCAAATTGTTGTAGTCTAAGCCTATGGTATGGGTATATGTGTATACAGATATGAAGGTTAATATAACTAAAAAACTATAAGTGAATTTTGGAACGCGAAGTATGCACATCGTATAACATTGAGTTGAAATTTTTAAGTTGAGCAGTAAAGTCAACCAATGACTACCAGGACTCTAGCAAACTTTTAGAATTGGACCAGAAATAGAAAAGCCTACCTTCTTGTAATTTTGAATCCATTAAGGATGAATGTATAAACAAAAGAAAAAATAAATAAAAAATTGACAATTTTGAGGTTCATTACATATGGTATCAGAGCCAAAGGTTACAACATTGGACTTGAACAAGGCCACTGTCGTTGATTTATATATATTCGATTTAATAAAAACTAATAAACCTTTTTGTTACGAACAGAAAACCCTTTCAATTTTGTGTGAATTATGGTAGCTCATGATGATGCAGAAATCAGAATGGAAGGAAATCCAGAGCAAGGACCTCCGGGAGATCCAAGACAAAATAGTGATGGAAACTCACGTACGGAAGTACTGGAAACAATGAAGAATCTTATTGTTGAACTGGAGGTTTTCAAAGAAGACAATGAGAAACTAAAGAAAGCACAGCAGGAACATCAAGAGATAAATGAAGTCCTGCTACGCAACATAGTAACCAAGAAAATCCCAAAGGACGATAATCATGAAAAAGAGGTCAGTAAGAGGGCCTCCAAGAACTCTGGTCCTGAAGCAAAAAAAGAGGACAACTCATCTGAGGGTACCCCTTCAGCTGAAGATAAAGAAAAATCAGACAGAAAAGGGAAACATGTAGATCATCTTAAAGGGGAATTCAAGAAGATTAAACCTGCTACATTTGACTAGGAATCCAGAACAGGTGAGGAAGTCGAGGCATGTCTATTAGATATCAAAAAATATTTCCAAATATACAACTATTCCAGCAATATGAAAGTCAGAATGTCCATTTACAACCTGAAAGGAAAGGCCAACATATGGTGGCAAGATTTGAAATTGGCAAAGGTCTTAAAAGAAAAACAGATGGAATGGTCTGAATTCAAGAAATATTTCAAAAAACAATACCTATCTGAAAGCTACTATGAAAGGAAAATGAAAGAATTTTACAAGTTAAGACTTGGACAGATGACAATGGAGGACCTTATAAATAAATTCCTGGAATTACTAAGGTTCGTACCTTACATCCGAGAGGATAAGGTGAAAATCTAATGATTCTTAAGTTGTTTACCACATTCCTACAGGGATAGAATTGTGTTTGACAACCCCAAATCCTTGAGTGAAGTATTCAGGAAAGCACAAATGTGCTACGACCAGTATAAACAATGGATAGAGTTTCCCAAAGCCTGGAAGGATAGGAAACAAGATCGAATGAACCAACATAAAAAGGGATACCATCCAGCTCCTTATCAGAATGCAGCAAAAAGGTTTCTAAGAAAAGATTTTCACTCCAACCATCTGAATACTCAAGGTAGCGGTAAACCGGTAAATCTGGGAATGAAGAAGTTTGGGGAAAGCCCCCGCGAACCGTTAAAGTGTTGGGAATGTGGAGAACCTCACCTAAGGAGGAACTTTCCATGTTTAATTTCAGCAAACCGAACTGATGTTCATAACTTGCAGGCAACCTCGACGGTGGGTGATGTGGGCAGAAGCCTGCATCGGATAAATGCAGGCATAGATGGTCGTCAAGATAACCACCAGTATTCTGTGGTAGAATTCGAAGGTAAAATCAATAACAATGGAATTTATGTTTTAATTGACCCTGGATCTACATTAAGTTATATTACTCCTAGTATAGTAGAGTCAAATAAACTTAAGAAAATGAAGCATGGAAAATCATGGTTGTTACAACTAGCTACCAGAACTAAAAGGAAAGTAGTTGAACTTATTTCTGATTTTGAGTTCATCTTAGATTGTCAGAACATAAGGACAAATTTGAACATCCTACCCCTAGGATATTATGATATGATTATCGGAATGGATTGGTTGGAAAAGCACAAGGCAGTACTCGATTTTTATACAAAGACACTTAACTATAAAGACAATTATGATACTACTAGAACAACCCAAGGTATAACAAAACATGTATCAATTAGACAAGTTTCCGCGATGCAATTCAAGAAATGCAAGAGAAAGAGATGTCAAGTTTATGCCATCCAAGTAACAAACCTGTTAGAAAACAAAGACAAACCTAACTTGGAAGAATTTGTTGGTTTACACGATTTCAGAGACGTATCTGTTGATGAAATACCTGAATTACCCCCTAGAAGAAAAATAGACTTCTCCATAGACTTACTACCTGGTTCAGCCCCTATCTCGAAAGCACCTTACCGAATGAGTATACCAGAATTGACAGAATTGAAAATCCAACTACAGGAGTTATTGGACAAAGAGTATAATAGACCGAGTGTTTCACCTTGGGGAGCACCCATCCTCTTTGTGAAGAATAAAGACGATACTCTAAGACTATGTATCGATTATAGACAATTGAAAAAAGTGACTATTAAAAAAAATTACCCTTTACCTAGGATAAACAATCTGTTCGATAAAGTAGGTGGGGCAAAGATCTTTTCGAAGTTGGATTTATGATCTTGATATCATCAAGTTAGGATAAAAGATGAGGACATAAGAAATACAACTTTTTGAACAAGATATGGACATTACAAATTTGTGGTCATAACTTTCGGACTCACTAATGTGCCAACCACATTCATGTTCTTAATGAATAGTATTTTTAGTCAATACTTGGACAAATTTGTGATGGTGTTTATTGATGATATACTGGTATATTCAAAAACAGAAGATGAACACGAAGAACACTTAAGAATCGTCTTGCAAACTTTGAGGAAACACCAATTGTATGCTAAATTCGATAAGTGCGAATTTTATCAGAAGAAGATACAATACCTAGGACATGTAATTTCTGCAGAAGGCATTGCAGTCGAACCTAAGAAAGTAAGAGCCATTATGGAATGGAGGTACCGAAGGATGTAGCGGACATCTGGTCATTCATGGGAATCACTGGATATTATCACAGATTTATAGAGGGGTTTTACAAAATAGCCTACCCCATCACATTGTTACAAAAGAAAGGGACCAAGTTTAACTAGTCATAAAAGTGCCAAGATAGTTTTAGTAAGTTGAAGGAATTATTAACGACCGCACCCATTCTAAAGGTAGCAGACCCAGATAAAGACTTCATGGTCTATGTTGACACGAGTAAAGAAGGACTAGGTGGTGTCCTAACTCAAGAAGGACACGTTATTTTCTATGAGTCCCAGAAGTTAAAGGAACATGAGAGAAACTACGTCACTCACGATTTAGAATTGGCAGCAGTAATACATGCCTTAAAAATGTGGCGACACTACATAATGGGCAGAAAGTTTCTACTATTGACAGATAACAGCGGGGTGAAATACCTGTTTAACCAACCAGATCTTAATGCAAGGGAAGCAAGGTGGCTAGCCTTTTTGAGCGAATTCGACTTTGAGGTAAGACATATCAAAGGTAAGGAAAATAAGGTAGTAGATGCTTTAAGAAGAAGAGTTCATGGGACATTTGAGATAAACATCAGCAGGGAAAAAAGCGATCTTGAACAGAGGATAAGGACGCAGGTATTAATGACGAAAATTACACTAAGTTAGTGGCAGAATTACATGACAGTACAACAAACTCACACGAACGAGACCTGAGTATCGATAAACATGGGTTATTACGTTTTAAAAACATACTTTACATACCTGATTCAACAGATTTAAAGATAACAGTTATTGATGAAGTGCATAAGAAACCATATTTTGGTCATCCAGGATACCATAAAACGATAACAACACTCAGGAAATTTTTCTATTGGCATAATATGAAGGGAAAAACAGCAGAATACTTGGCTAGGTGCCAAGACTGTCAGCAGGTAAAGGCTGAACACCAACATCCAACTGACCTATTACAACCATTACCAGTACTAGAATGGAAATGGGAGACCATATCGCTGGACTTTATTATAGGTTTTCCCAAAACTCAGAAACATAATGACTCTATCATGGTTGTAATCGATAAACTCAGTACGTTTGCACACTTTATTCCAGTAAAGTCTACTTTTAAAGCTATAAACATTGCTGAAATATTTATGAAAGAAATTTTTAGACTGCATGGTATTCCTAAAATGGTAATTTCAGATAGAGACGTAAAATTCACATCTTCTTTTTGGAAGGAATTGTTTGCAGGGATAAATACCAAATTGAATTTTAGTACGAGCTCCAAAAACGGATGGACAAACCAAATCGTAGAATATATGCTATGCATGTATGTAAGAAAAAAACCGAGCAAATGGGAAGACTATCTACACCTGGTAGAATTTTCATATAACAATGGGTACCAAACTTCAGCTAAGCTAATCCCCTTCGAAGTACTGTACGACAAAAAGTGTACGACTCCAATTTACTGGGAAAACCTGGCTGATAGACTTCTGGTTGGACCAGAGATGCTCCAAGAAATGGAGAATATGGTAAGAAAGGTGAAATGAAACTTAAAAGAGGCACAGGACAGGAAGAAGAGTTATGTGGACCAGAAAAGAAGACACTTGGAGTTTCAAGTGGGGAATCATGTTTACTTAAAAATCAAAGCCCGAAAAATGTTCACTAAAACTCAGAAATTATGCCAAGATGGCACCTAGGTTTTGTGGGCCCTTCGAGATACTAGCTCGAATTGGACCCATGGCATACCAACTTGCATTTCTAGCTAATCTAAAATTTCATAATGTATTTCATGTTTCTTTATTGAAAAAATATGTTCATGACCCTACTCATATGATTGATTGGAACTTCGTGCAAGTGGAACCAGAAAGGGAGTTCCATGTGGAACCCCTTCATATTATGGACCAGAGAGAAATAACACTTCGAATCAGAGTCATCGCTCAGGTAAAGGTGCAATGGAAGCACTTTAGTCCTAAGGAGGCCACTTGGAAGTTGGAGGGAGATTTACAGAAATATCATCCAATCCTGTTCCAAGAAATTAACAAACATTGAGGACAGTGTTTCATTGAAAGGGGAAAGGATGTGACATCCCCCCCCCAAAAAAAAAAAACTATTTTTGAAAGTCAAAATTTGTCAGAAACTATTCCGTTTTTAGTAAATTCGAATTTGGAAAATTTTTGCCATTTATGGCAATTTTGAATTTCGAATTTGATAAATTATAATTAATTATTATGACTGTTAGGAAGAGACCTGATCTGACCCAAGCAACTATTTGACTATTACACTTGTATGCAAACATAATATTGTTTTATTTATTCCAGGAGGACAAATGGAACATCCATGTTAAATTTAGTTGACCATGACTCCATGAGTGAGGAACATGTTGGAACTACCTCTAGACTGATTTTTACAAGTGGAAAATCAAGGATTTGGCCATTGGCAGCCCCTGAAAATTAGGGATTTAGAAAGCTGCGAAAATTCCCAAGGGAGGGAAAAAAGACCTAGGCAAAAATATTTTATTGATAAATAACATATGTGAGGAGGTCGGATGATGCCTAGTATGCTGAGGAAAAAATGACTACTGGATACTTGTTGTTATGAACACTGAGCACTAAGTGTGAGGCAAAGAGAGGATTACAGATAGAGGAAACATTATTGAAGAGGAGATTTCAAGTTCACCCTCATGGATTCATGGTCAGGCTAGGGGGTGAACCGGGCAAGTGATTTGGCTGCCCGGTTCTAAGTTTGGGAGGAACATGGTTGTTCCCTTTGTCTTTCGTCAAAACAGTTCAGATATGTACCCTCTACTTTTCCTCATTACATTCATGTCGTTAGAACTATTGCATAGGTTTGTCATTCTAGAGGAATTATTTTACTGTCATATGTAATTACTGAACGGTTGTAGCTGATGTGCATTGCTATTCTACATAAATTGTTTTACTGTTGTATGAAATTTCAAAAAACTACTACAAATGATTTGGGTTGCTATACAGACGATTATTTTGCAGTCATATGTAAATTTCAGAATTCTGTAGATTAATTGTGATAGAAATAATTGGGTTCAACTGAATATTGTATCTATATAATCATAGTAGGCTATCTGTTGTAGATACGACTGTATCTGTATGGTTTTCGGTATGTTATCTGTTGAAAAACAAAATCATCTACCCTATTAAAAAATATATCTATATCACTATTGTATGCGTGGTCCATTGTAATTCACCTGACCAAAGATAAAGGTATGGGTTTATATGCAATATCTATAGTAGTAATGGAATTGAATCTCGACAATAAACCATATTATAAAACCACCAGAAAACTAGTCGGGACAAGGATAGATCTAATCTGTATAAAATAAAATAAATATTTTTAGTTGTGAAAATTCCCAAGGTTATATCCTGGGATTTCCCATCTGGCTTAAGATCATATGCATTCTTCCAAAGTCTGAAGTGGATTTTCAATCAGTGTAAACCTTAAAAGAAATCTGGAAAGAACAAATATTTTCTTTAGAGTGTTATACCCATTCAACATATGTGGTGAAAGTTCAATTGGTGCAACCCTTAAAGAAAACCAGAAATGAATCCCAGGAGTACTATATTCATTTATATCTAACAGTATTATAAGTCATGGATTATATAATAAGACTATAGAAGCCATCAACTTCAACGATGTGGGAGAAATTCACGCTGTAAACTTAAGTTAAATTAGATATATATAGATACGCATATGACCACACATTTATACAGGAGTATATGCATATAATAATTACAAAATCTACTATAAATGAATGAAATTAATCATCTATAGACACAAGAAATTTACGAGTAAATATTTCATTTGTAAGTATTTGAAATGAGTTTTCGAATCAATGTATAGTCTTCCTTTTTGTAATTTCACAAATGGATATCTGTCTGGAATATCGCTAAAAGATCATTATACAGAGACTAGCAAAGTAAACCTCAACCACTGAAAGGAAATTATAACATTTCTTTAACTAAAAATTCAAGGTCTGTAGATCTAATGATTCAGGCAACAGTCTTAAACAAAGCATGCCAGAGTAATATCCCAACATCACCGAGATTTCTCCAAATCCCTCAAGAGTTTCTATTATTAGAAACCAGAATACCTTTCTAAGAAGAACCTGATTTTGATCCAGCGTTGTGTTCCACATGGACCTACAAGGGACGAAGCAATTAATTTACAAACAGGATAGGGGTCTTTCCAAAGCTTTAAACTCAACAAAACATACAAGATAAAGATTGGACAAAAAACTTTTACTTATATTCAAATCGCCATAGGTAAGCTTCCAACCGAGTCGTGAACATCAATGGACCGAAAGGGGAGGAGCGAACTTGGTTAATCTGATGGGTACCCTTGCATCAAACAGGGCCCCATATTTAGTGACAATAACTAGTAAAAGAGTAGGGTTTTACTAGAAGTGTGATTTTGTAAATACACAGGAGTCCCAACACCAAGTCAACAAACAATAGTCAAAGGATGAGTATAATTTAGTTGTATAGCGAAAACAAACGAGCCACAGAGAATACATTAAGGAAAGAAAACATAGTCAATACACAAATAGTATGACAATACCCTCTTCCTCGTTTAAACGTAGGAACCAATTTCGAGGTAACGAAAGTTGATTAATCACAGAGTAGTATAGACACCCCTCCCTGTATGGACAAACTGTGACCAAGACTGTAACATCTCGCTCTGGTGCACTAAGCGAACTTATTCTTTGAGGACACTTGCTCGCAAGTGATCCGGATTATTATGCTATTAAACCTTTTGATTTTGATTATGAGGCCTTATGGGATGATGACATGTTGTTTTTCTTCGCCTCGACATAGATAGGTGCTATTGAATCGGTTTTACTGAGTATGCAGGATTATGGACCTAGAGGATGCCGAGGCATCGATGGATCCCCTTGGACTCCTGATCGAGTCAGGGAGTGTACCATTGGGGTTTGATTTTTTCACTGTGATTTTAGTGCTTCTGATTATATGATATGATATGGATATATTCTGACATGATTCATTGATGATGCAGGCTGACGATAGCTTGCCGACCAGACTCACATGTGGAGTAAAGGGGTCACGCACGACGACCAGAGATGTTGAGGGAGAGGTGTGGTCAGCATCCCTGCCACGACCTACTAGCACTCTCATCGTGGCTCAAACTGTAGGTTAACAATTACCTAGTTTGAGAGGACCCACGATGTCGTGAGGGAAGGCTACGACATTCGCTCACGACAATTCTAAGGGGTGAGCAATAAGGCGGGGGCCTTATTCCTTAGAGGCCCTTAGTCTCCCACAAGTTCACCTGGCGGAGTATTGACTCCATGGGTTATTGATGTCTACCAAGTCATTCAAGAGGCGAGTGGCACCCTTGGAGCATGTGGTGCATCCTGAAGGGCAAATCGCACAAGAAAAATGGATAGTGGAAAGTGGCACCCTTGGAGCACGTAGTGCGTCCTGAAGGGCACATCGCGCAAGGGAACATATGAGGCGAGTGACACCCTTGGAGCACCTAGTGCGTCCTGAAGGGCACGTCGCGTTGTTGATGATAGAGGAATGAACCTAGATGGCCTTAGGATGAATAACGTGTTAAATATTTTTAAAACAAATTCCCTAATTAAATGTCACCCAATATGAAAATCTAAGATTTAAGTCTAAACTATGCTAGTGGTAAAATTTTATCTCTCTATAAAAAATAATAAAAATAAAAATAAAAACCACATGAATAATAATTATGATCTTCGTTAAATCTTGTAACATGAAGGGAGTAAGAAATTAATTGTTTCAAAAAAAATCTGTTGGATTAAAATTTAAAAAGGGAATTAATTGTTTTATTACCTTGATAATTTAAAATATACTAATTAAATAAGAAAAGGGAAAAAGGGTTTATTTCCACACCTGCGTTTTGAGTTGTAAGTAAAAATGGGAAAGAGGGAAAATCTAAAATATTAGGAAACTAGGAGAAGAGGTAAACACAAAAAGGGAAAAAGGGGAACTTAAGGGAAAAAGCGGAAAGTCAAACTTAGTAAAGAATCTACCATTTAAGATCTTTCTAATTTAAATTGAATTAACAATTTAATAATAGGGAAAGCCTTTAAAACCTGTAAGGGAATTTGGGGACACCTAGGAGTGATTCTAGGAGTAACTCTAGGTGGGTGAGGGAAATAAGATAATTAATAAATTAAATAAATTAAATAATGGAGGAACATAGGGGATGGGGGACACTTGTACGGAGAAGCTTGTGGGAGTTGGGATACCTATCTCGGAGAGAAGTGGTAGCTTGGCCTTGAGAGGTGAGATGGGAGCTAGTCGAAATCTCTGGATAGTGTGTGGCCCCTTTGTGGCTCAGAGGGCTAAGGGGGAAGAAGAGTACTCCTAGCGTTGGCTGGGAGGTACCGGTGAAGTCTCGCCGGTAGGCAAGCGGGAGTTGCACGGAGCGCGCAGATGTCATTCAAAGCAGGCGATCAGGCAATGGTATGCTCTTTTCATTTTGTATGATAGAATATATTAGGACTTATGCTTGGGTCTTCTTATTTAATGGAGAAGTAAACTGATGTTTTTAAAAAATGATGAATGAAACTTTTCTTAGCCTAGCTCAATGGTTGTTGTCTCCTATGGCCTTCATTTTCCCACATGTCTTGACCGCCTGGCTACAATTGATTGTGTCCTTAATGGTCGTTGCCTTGGTCGTTGCCTTTCGTCCTTAGCTCCTCATTCCTTGCCTGAGCAGTCGGTCAGGAGCTTGATCTACGGTCGTTGCCTTGGCGTTAAAAGACCTATGGATCTCAATGCCTTACTTTTTTGTGCGAGGATGATGAACGAAGGATGAACCCGTTAGCCGACTACCTTTGATGGTTGTCCTTGGCTAATTGTTGTCTTATGCTTTGATGTGGATATTCGACCCGACGATTTGTTGATTGATGATGAGGGTTTATCTTTCTTGTTTGTGTAGTAATGAGCTGTAGAGTGATTACGTTTTTATTCTTCTATGATGTTGAATCGAACTAGAACGTCTCCCTTTTACATTGAATGGTATGTCTTCTCTTTAGATATTACAGAAAATCGTTTTATTCCTTTATTTCCTGGGATGTTTATATAGCGATTTTCTTTTATATTATTGACAACAATATAATTCCCCTTTTGGTGCGGTTTTTGTTATATTGGGCATCCTGGCAATGGAAAAATGTGTTGATTAAACCTGTCTACGTTTTGCTTTATATCTTGCTGGACATTCCTGCGTTTTTATATCTCATTTTGATTGCCTGGTGATCACTATTTTTTTGGATGCACTTCATTGACTTGGGGCCAAATATACAGAGAAAAACCCCTTTTTTATTTTTCTGGTTAGGAGTTGGATTGCCAGGCACTTGACAAGGCTACACTCCTTTTGTTCTATACAACCCATGTGTATTGGTTAAGAAGAATTTTACTTCTGGGTGTTTTATGGAATGGATAATCTTAGCACATTAAATTATCAGGATGATTTAACCTCAGTAAAGTTGATTGTTTAAAATCCGCAATCTGATTTAATTGTATGTTAATATCTCTATGAATTGGACCAGTGACCAGTGTTTTTTTTAAATCCCCGATTAACAATGTTCGTTCACTAAACTCACTAGCGTTTTATCTCAGATTTTACATTGTTCTCCCCACTAATTCACCACGAATTTATCTGGTCACAATGATTTGAATCATATATTAAATGATAGCAATGTGAATTTCCTTCTGGAATTCTTTCTGGTGCGTTTTTGCACAGTGGTTTTCTTCTCAATAATTTGGCAAAGAAGTGTCCATCTTGGGTGTTTTGTGCACAATGATTTCCTTGAATGATGACGGAAAATTAGTATTCTTCTGGTGCATTTTTTCACAATGGCTTTCTTCTAAATAATTTGGCAATGTAGTGTCCAACCTGGGCATTTTTGTGCACAGTGATTTTCCTTGAATGATGATGGCAATTAGTGTTCTTTCTGGTGCATTTTTGCACAGGGGTTTTCTCTTAATTAGATCAGAAATAAATTGTCCATTCTGGTGTGTTTTGCACAATGAATTTCTTCTAAATAATGACTGACATTGTAGTGTCCATCTGGGGTGTTTTGTACAACGATTTGCCCTATTTATTAATGACAACAATGTCATTCCTATATGATATGTATGTACAACGTTGCCTTATTGATAAACAACAATAATACAATTCCCTTTTGGTGTGTAGGTACAATGATTTTGCCTTAGGTATAATTGACAGCTCCCTTATAGTGGCTAGATGATTTCCTTCCCAGACCTCCAGTTTAGTCATGGGAAACATTTAATTGATTAGAACTACCTTTAATCTTTAATAGCCTTAAACAGAGCATAACTGTCTTTAATTGGTTGGGACAACCATCAATTGAGTAGACCACCTTACTTATTTCATGAACAGTTCTTAATTTAATTTAATTTAGATTTGTCAAGTTGGTTTAATATTGACTAAAGAAGACTTGCCAATTGATGCAGATTTCAGGTTAATCGGATTGTATTTAATGATTGATTATAATGCAGATTGCCTAACCAAATCGTAGTTGATACTATTTCGATTGAATTTAATGTAATGTAGAATTTCCAATGGATTCAAAGCTAATGCTATTTAGATTGAAATGAATGACTGAGGTGAAAGGTAGAATGGTTGATTGGATTTGTGTTTAATGTTAATCAGATGGTAAGTTAAAGACCAGTTTTTAAGTTAGACGTGCTAAATTTAGAGGGATAATCAATGTCAAAACAATTGTAACTGTTGACTGATTCACACGTGAGTAAAGGGTTGGGTTTTTGAGGAATTCATGCATTGGCTTGGGACTTCCCTTGTTGTCATCCGCTTGCGTCTCGTCGACCTATTGTTGGGGTTCGGGTACAGTCTTGTGTCAACTATTTCGCCTCCTAGCGCGTTGGATTCTCTTGAATCCTTGGACCCGTTAGGATTGTTGCGCCAAGGTTATTGACGCATCTATCTTCAGGGAACAACATGATTCCTGATGAGGGAATCATGGTGTGCCCTATTGGATAGCAGATAATGATAACTTGGTCGAAGTCGGTGCCTTTTGTGTGAGTGTTGTCGAGCGTTGTAAGTTTTCTTTTGGCACATGGGTTAAACGACTTAATGTGTTTGGTTCGCGTGCCTTGAGGTCCCAGTCTTGATTGTCAAGGCCATTGTGTCGAGATGGGGATGTTGTCCCTTAGCTTGTAGGTGTGGTCATGTTTGTGTCTGGTGGGTAGTCGTTCTCCTTGTTGTCCTATGCTTGTTTCGCCCAGTTTCCCCTGTGATCGTGAGAGGAATCGTAGTTGCTTGTTTCCTGGACTACGTTCTTGCATTCATCATCAGTGGTGTGGTTAAACTGTTTTCGTTGTCACCTTATTGACAAAAAAAAAAAACCATGTGTAGTCGTAACGATGGGGTCGTCACATATGGTATCAAAGCAGGTTCAACCCTGCGACTATGGATCACCAGGCTTCCCACTGCAATAACCCGTGAGTTTTAACCCTTGCATTAATTGAAAGACTTAGTGTGTCCTTGCGGGATCGCATTTAGAGGACGCCTCAGTGGTTCACGATGTGGTGTCGTGGAAGGAGGTGCGATGCCTCCAAAAGTTCTCGCACCCTCAGATTCGAACCCCTAAAGGGAAGCATAAGTCCTTGGGCTAGATTCACTAGTTGTAAGGGAGATGATGGTCAAACAAGGACCTTTCAGCTTTTATCAAAGGGCCTTGATTCACCATCAGTACTGAGTTGAGGCAAGGGAACTTGTACCCCGGAGGGTCCACAGCATGCCCTAGCAAGTATTGTTTGCTTCCACCAAGGACACGAGAGAGTTGAGTTCTAGCGTCCATGAGTGTCACGAATGGTGGTGCTATCGAGGCACGGTTGTAGAGGAAGGCGTGGTGCTTCACACTTCGTGCTTATACCTCCAACATGAAGGTCCGCATGGTGTTATTTAAAATGAAGGTGAGAGCTCTTCTATGGTGGAATATTCTCCTACCACAGATGAACATGGCCGTCGAAGACGTGTCATGGGAACGATTCGAGGAATGGTTCCGAGAGAGGTACCTTTCATAGGAATTCATTGAGCGTCAGCTCAAAGAGTTCAATGCCTTACGACAGGGAGGTCGTATGGTGCCCAAGTATGAGGCCCATTTTATGGAGCTGCTCCAGTATGCTCTACACCTTAACACTAAGAAAATTAAGGTCAACAGGTTCATGTTCGGCCTTAACAGAAGCATACGTGCAAAGGTCTGGATTTTGAAGCCTCAAAGCTTGCATGATGTCGTCCAAGAATGCCCTCATAACAAAGGAGCAGCTTATCAACGAGGGGCAGACCAAGACTCCAGCGAGACCAGTAGGGTAGGTGTCATCTGGAGCACAATAGCATCAGACACCAGCCATACATGCGTCGAGATATCGTGGCTTCCAGAGGTGATCCACTTTCACTACACTTCGGTGATCGATGCCTCATAAGTAAACACCTTATCAGGGACCATAGCATCAGTAGCAGTGTCCCCCGCAGTAGCAACAGTTAGGGCCTATTCAACATAACAGACTAGGGTTCTAGGCCGGTGGGCCGTCATCTTCTACTTCGAGTACCAGGACTACTGGGCTGAAGAAGGGGTGTTGGACATGTGGGGAGCCACACTACCAGTGCGACTGCCCTGTGGAGAGGATTATAGCATCTGGATCCGCTGGACCTGCTACCATGGGAGATATGGGCAAGGCCCATCGGATTCATGCAGTGGTGAATAACTGCCAGGTAGAGCATCATTCGACTGTGCTCGAGACAATAGGTACCGTTCCTGACCAGACCCTAAGTATTTTGATAGATCCCGGTGCTACCGAGAGTTTCATTTTTGGTGCAGTGCTAAAAAGGATTAAGGTAAAGGCAATCGAAAAAGATGAGTTTAACTTTGTAGAGATGGCTTTGGGAGCCAAAAAAAAGGTTGGAGGAAGGGTTACAGAATGTATCCTTCACCTGGGAGAGTTTGTCACCAAGGCCAACCTGTACGTCATGATCTTAGGATCTTATGACGTCGTGATTGGTATGGATTGGTTGGAATCGCATGAGGTGATACTCAACTGTAAGATGAAACGGTTGAGCTTGGTCGATGACGAGGGACAGAGACGTGTGATTGTAGGCTAGAACCAGGGAGTTTCCCTAAGGTTCATCTCTTCCTTGCAACTTTGGAAGAGCATGCCCAAGGGGTGCAATCTTTATGTGATCCTTGCATTAAACGAGAAGGGAGTAGCGGAAGGTCTAGAACACCTTCCGGTGGTGAGAGTGTTTGTGGACGTATTTCCAGAGGAGTTACCTAGGATTTCGCTGGAGAGGGAATTGTAGTTTACTATATACCTAAAACAGGGAACTAAACCGATAGCGAGAACGCCTTGTCGGATGTTGAGCCCGGAATTACAAGAGTAAAGAATGCAACTGAAGGAATGGCTGGACCCAGGACTGATATGTCCTAGTGTGTCACCATGGAGTGCACCTATTATTTTCATACGAAATAAGGATGGGCCGTGGAGGCTCTGCATTGACTACCGTCAATTGAACCAGGCCACGATCAAGAATCAATATCCGTTTCCGAGGATTGATGATCTGTTCGATCAAATGAAGGGCGCGATGATGTTCTCCAAGATGGATTTGCGATCAGGGTATCACCAGTTATGGATCAAGGAGGATGATGTCCCTAAGACCTCCTTTAAGATGAGGTTTGGACATTATGAGTTTACTGTTTTACCGTTTGGAATGACAAATTCCCCAGGGGTATTTATGAGTTGATGAATGGGGAGTTCCGCGAGTACTTGGACAAGTTCGTCCAAGTATTCATTGACGATATTTTGATCTACTCTTGGACGATGGAGGAGCATGACGAGCACTTGCACTTGGTACTACAGTGTTTGTGAGAGCACAAATTGTATGGGAAGTTGTCCAAATGCTCATTTTATCAATCGAAGATTCACTACTTAGGGCATGTCATCTCCGGCGAAGGCATTGCCGTGGATCTAGCAAAGGTTGAGGATATCATGGAATGGCCTGCACTGACAAATTTCCTAGAAGTGCGTAGCTTCATGAGTTTAGCAGGATACTATTGATGGTTCATCGAGGGGTTTTCGAAGATAGAAAATCCGATCACGGAATTGCAGAATAAAAAAAAGAAGTTTGTTTGGATCGAGAAATGCATGGAAGCATTTCAGAGGCTCAAGGAGTTGTTGGCAACAACAATGATACTAAAGGTCCCTGACCTAGACGTGGACTTCTTGGTAAGAACTGACGCATCCAAGAAGGCTTAGGTAGAGTCTTGATGCAAGACGAACAAGTGATCACTTACATCTCGTGGAAACTGAGAAGGCATGAGGAGAACCATGCGATGCATGATTTGGAGTTGTTAGCCATCGTATATGCCTTGAAGGTTTGGAGACACTACCTTGTTGGATGCAAATTTTAACTAAAGACTGACAACTATGGACTACAACACATCTTTACGCAAAGCGACCTAAATGCGCGACAACAACATTGGTCGAAATTGCCTAGAAAGTACAACTTCAAGATTACTTACATAAAAGGGGCAATGAACCGAGTCGCAGAGGCATTGAGTCAGAGAACATGCATCTTTTTGGTGTTGCCTCTTCTGACGAATCTATGTGAAATTAGGATTCTAACTTTACAGCGTGACGATGAATGGTACAAAGAGGTCAAGGATTTATCGGACAAAACACAATGATGGTACCACGATTTGAGGGGTTTTCATTTGATAGAAATGGTTTTTGAGGTTTAAAAATTGGATCTATGTACCATTGAACGACGAGTTGAGGATGTTGATCCTAAGTGAGGCTCATAGAGCAGTTTACTTGGCTCACCCGGGAGTCACAAAGATGAGGCAGACCTTAAACCCTTATTCTTCTGGAAGGGAATGAAGGAAGACATAGTTAACTATGTAGCCAGATGTCTAGAATGTCAGCTAGTAAAGGTTGAACATCGATACCCAACAGGATTACTACAACCACACGCTATTCCGGAATCGAAATGGGAGGTTATTTCGATGGATTTTATTGTTGGATTGCCACTGACGACAAGGAGACATGACTCGATTTTCATAGTAGTAKACACTTTAACAAAGAGTGCTCACTTTATTCCTGTGAACATGACGTATTAGGCACCTAACATAGCTAGAGTTTTCATCAGTGAGATTGTGAGGTTTCATGGCCTGCTTAAGAGGATTATATCTGATCAAGGATCAATGTTTACTGGACGATTTTGGACGAGTTTCCAAGAGACCTTGGGAACCCAACTTAACTTTAGTACCACGTATCACCGGAAGACTGATGGGCAGACCGAACGAACGAACCAAACCTTGGAGGACATGTTGCGCATGTACATGATGGACCAACAAAAGCATTGGGAAGAATTCTTGCCACTAGTGGAGTTCGCTTATAACAACAGTTACGAGAGCACCATTAAGATGGTGCCTTTCGAGTTTCTTTACAAGCAACCGTGTCAGACACCTTTGAGTTGGGATCAGCTTGAGGATAGGGTCCTGGTAGGACCAGAAGCGACCCAAGAAATGGAAGAGAAAATGCAAACCATAAGACAAAGGATTAAAGAAGTGCAGGATCGATAGAAGAGTTATGTTGATGCGCACCGTGTCAATCGTAGTTACGAAGTCGAAAATCGAGTCTTCTTGCGGATTAAACTGAATAAAAGTTCGATCAGGTTTGGGAAGGGAGCTAAACTCTCTCCTAGGTTCGAGGGACCTTTCAAGATTGTGGAGAAAAAGGGGCTTGTGGCCTATCGACTAGCCCTGCCTGATTCTTTGAGGTGTATGCACGATGTTTTTCACATATCTGTTTTGAGACATTATATTAGTGATCCTACACATGTTATTGACATGATTTCATTGCAGGTATAGGATGAGGGGGCGCTCGCGGCTGAGCCAGTCCGCATCCTGGATCATCGTGTTCGACAGCTATGACGTCGAACGATGGAGCAGGTCAAGGTCCAGTGAGACAATTATAGTTCTCACTCAGCGACCTGGGAGGACGCATATGATATGCGCCAGTAGTTTCCATTTTTGTTTGATAGATAGACACATGATACTATGATACACTTTATTTCGGCATATATACTGTGAAACTTTGGGACAAAATCTAGACCAAGAGGGGGTGTATGTAACATCCCCATCTGGCGCACTGAGCGAACTTATTCTTTGAGGACACTTGCTCGCAAGTGATCTAGATTATTATGCTATTAAACCTTTTGAATTTGACTTGGGCCCTAAATAAATCTCATAGGGCTCATATTCCATCAATGAGGCCTTATACTACCACATAGACCCTTTAAGTAAAATATTTCACCTTTGAATGGGATATGGGCTTTATTAGGAGGTTTCACACTTAAGGGATGGATTTGAGGCACTTGACTATGGTTATGGGAGGAAAATTAAGGGTATTATCCCTAATTAATATTTTAAGGCTAATCATCGATGAGCGAATCATTAATCCATCATGCAATCCCTTTAAAGGGGATCTTTGGCCTACGAATGGGACATGAATGCCATTAGGAGTTTTTAAGCACTAAGGATGCATATCGAGGTCTTGACCATGGTAAGATGAGGAAATCAAGGGAATTAACTAACAAATTAATATTTTGTGGTTTTGTTCATGAATGTATCTTCATAGTATCAATCACACACTCTAGAATGGATCTTTTTTCTTTGAATGAGCTATGAACAACAAGAGGAAGTTTTTCACACTAGGGATGGATGGTAGGCTCTTTACCATGGTTGATGGAGGATAAAAGGACATTAGCACATGAATGAATATTCTATGGATCTTAGTCCATGAATGAGGTATTTAATCACCATATATGCTCTCTAGAGAGGATCTTTTCCCTCCAAGTGAGATATGGGCACCATTAGGAGGTTTTTCATACCAAGGATGGGCCTTTGGGTCTTAACCATGGTGATATGGGGACCATTGCAAGGTTTTTCAAACTAGAGATATATATTTTTAGGCCATGGGCATAATCTAAAGATAAAAATTAACATCTTAGGGACAAAATATACTTTTAGGGCTCATGGACCATACATGGGGTTTGAAACCACCACATAAGCCATGTAAAGGGTATCTTTAGCCCATGAGTGTAATATGAATGTTATTGCAAGGTTTGGCACCCTAGGGATTGGTGTCATGGCGCTAGCCATGGTCTAAGGAGGAACACTAGTGTCTTAGGGCCTAAAACATACTTTTAGATCTCATGGATCCTGCATAAAGGCCTTGTAAAGGGAATATTTAGTGTACGAATGTAATATTGGAACCATTATAAGTTTTTATGCACTATAAATGGGTTCAGATCCATGGAAATAGTGTGATCATGAAAATGAAAGAATTACGGGCCAAAAGATGTTTTTTAGAGCTTATTGACCATGCATAGGGTCCAAAACCACCATACATGGCTTGTAAATGGAATATTTCTCTTACAAGTGCCATATGAGAAGAATTATGAGGTTTTTCACATTAGGGATGGTTCATGGGGCCCTAAATGTAGTTCAAGGATTAAACAACCAATGTATTTATAGAGCCTAAAAATTCTTTTACGGCCTAAACAATGCCTTTAGACCTCATGGACCATGCATAGGGTCTCAAAGCATAACATGGGCCAGGTAAACGTAATCTTTGGCCTAAGAATGTAATATGGACATCATTACATGGCTTTTCACACCATAATGGACCTTATGGGAAATTCCATGGTTCAAGGAGGAACAAAAAAACATCTTGAGAC
Source organism: Picea glauca (assembly GCA_000966675.3). Taxonomy (NCBI): domain Eukaryota; kingdom Viridiplantae; phylum Streptophyta; class Pinopsida; order Pinales; family Pinaceae; genus Picea; species Picea glauca. The sequence goes on from JZKD02S0271528.1 coordinate 147,254, forward strand.
CTATGATATGATTTAAGGGCTCATGGACCATGCATAGGGTCCCAAATGAGCATTCATGCCTTAGAAATGGAATATTTGTTCCATGAATGTAATACATGAATAAGTCCAATATTTTTAGAAACACTAATGGATTTTAGGGCCTTGGACATAGTTCGAGAATGTAAAATATTGTTTTAGGGCCTAAAATATGCCTTTAAGGCTCATGGACCATGCATAGGGGTCTTGATATTATCCCCTCTTGTTAGGTATAAGTTGAAAGGATGAAAATATTTCTACTACAAGATGTGTCAATACTCAAGAATGAATTCTTAAGTATGACTGATATATCTTTTTGGTTTTTGATGACCTTTTCCAAGAAATGATCCACCCATAGTGGTTCTTTACTCTTATATTTTTCTGGAGTTTGGAACATCTATCTGAAGGATGATTATGCTTTCAAAAATGTTCACAAGGACGAATATCAAAACAATAATATTCCATGTGGCCAACTCATGACAATGTTGGTATTTAGGACTTTTCTCTTGAACTTGAGCACGTAAATATGAACTTTCTTGGAAAAGTCCATCACTTTGGAGGTATATTGGTTTGATATAATCTAGAATATGAAAGGTAACTTCCTTTTCATATTCAATACTTGTTATGTGCTTATTGTCTTTGATTTCTTCCCAAGGCATGATGATTGACTTGGAAAGAGAAAGTTGAACTTGTTCATGCACAACTTCATCTTCATTTGCACTTGTATCCAAAGTTGGCTCACCGAGTTTCTCTTGCACTGGTTGTTGATCTGAATCAACACTGCCATCATCATCATGGAAAATAGGTTTCTTTTTAAAAAGGACTAGTTTAGAATGTTGATAATTCTTTCGTTGAAGTTGATCATGAAGAAGTTGAGTCTAAGTTTGAAGCAATTTTACTTTATCTTGCAAAACTTGCAAATAGGTTAGAACAAACTGAAGAGTTGTTTTGTCAATTATGACCATATTGTCGATAATTGAGAGTATTAGAGTGTCCAATAACTCTAATATTTCATCAATTAGAGTCATTTAAAGACCGACTTAGACCTCAAAGGGTTTCTTGCAACTCCACCCTTTAGAAATGAGACTCTATAATGAAAACTCATCAAGTGGAGGGTGTCATATTCTATCGAAAATGCATCCATTTACAATGTAAGTCAATCTTAATTTTTTTAAAGTACAAATAAAATTACAAAAATACTATTTGCAAGTTACTATTATTCTTGATTATGGATCTGAATTGATCCTTCAGGATGTGTCCTCAATGCTTTGAATCTGTCGATCTCTATGATCTTTATCATGAGAAGGATTCAAGTCTTGTTTGATTATAAAACTTTAATGACCATGGCGAGGAACTTGATCTTTGCACTCACTCCTTAGTTTACTTGATCTTCAATTTGTCGAGCCTAGGGGTTTGCAGGGATCGATATGGGCAAACAATAGTATTTAGTCTATGCTATTGTCTATTTATCTCCTTACATAAAGACATATATATTATTATCACTAGAACATAATTGTTGCCTATTGCAAGCATACTAATCTATATTCTACACATTCAATTAGAAATAAGTTTGAAGAGTGAGGATATTCAAGATTTTGAGTTGTTTGGAGATCCTTCCAAGCTTCATTTAGACAAATATTAGAAGGAAAAGACCACAAGAGGAGGTTGGTAGTCTCCTCGAGAAGTTTCGAACATAGAAATTAGAAAAAGAAGAGATAGAAGAGAAACCTATGGAGTTTTCTTCTTTCCTCGAAAACTCCCATAATACACACAACACTCCTTGAGCAAGGGGTAGTATGACAACAGATACAAAGCCTCCCTTAAAGTCTTCGTTGTCAGGGATAATATTGCATCCAAGGACTTATGTTCATATAAGCATAGAAATAGGTCTTTACCTTGGAGCTGTTGCGTATGGTGCTTGTTTAGCCGGAGTGAATCATCTCTCAAGTGCTTTGGCAATGGAGTTAGGAAAGTATAAGATCAGAGTGAAATTATGCGATGTTTCCATGTTGATGCTATGAAAGTCATAGACATAATAGCTAAATTAAAAGATATTGCTGAATCTCATGAAATTGAGAGAGAGCAAAGAAAGATCAGATGTCATCGTCCTCCAATTACCAATGCAATCAATAGAGCTGACACCAAAATGAAGGATGCAGTAATGAACGCAATCAATAGAGCTGACACCAAAATGAAGGATGCGATAATGACCAAAGCGCTCTAGGTGTTCGTATGTATCTTTATGGTGTATTTAAAAGTGGAGCAAATAGATTCGTTTTTTTATGCAAAAGAAAATGGGTTTGAATTCGGTCAGATTTTCAGGATTTTCAGGGATAGTTTGAATTTTGCATGATCAAAATTTTATGCATTTTAAAACGTTACCTCGATAGTTTTGTCCCATTTTAAATCAACCTAGATGATAAAAAATCAAAAAAATTCTGAATTGATCGGAAATTAAAAATAGATAAAAAAAAATCTAATAAAAAAGTAATTCTGAAAAGAAGATTACAACCGAGTTAGCCCACCATTTATGCGCTATATGAGGTCAAGTTCACGGTGGCTCTCCCAATCCGCATTTATACATTATACGAAACCCTCCAGCTAGGAAATCAGTCAAACCCATACCAGAATAGTAAATAGTCATCAAATAAGTGCAATCCATCATCTATTCTCTATTTTATATCAGATTCCGTGCATATGGACGTGGTCGTGGTCGATCCCAATTGTTGTCAAGAAATTGGAGAGGCACCACGATGGGTGTGCCAATGCTTGTGGCCTCGGAGCTGAACCCCAATCTTCCCTCAGCTAGTTGATCTGGTAAACACCGCATGTAATGTGACGTCAGCTAGTTGATCTGGTAAACAGCGAATGTAATGTGACGAGTTCGATTATCCATAGCAGCAACTGAAAGCATGCAAAAAGAGCCAAGAGTGATGACTTTGCCAAAGAGTAGCCTGAGCGGAAGAAGAGAAACCCACGGAGGAAGAAGTCGCGAAAGATGGTGGTGTTACTGAATAGTAGACCGAGCTGAAGAAGAAATGGACGTCCAAGGGAAAGAAACCTGCTGAAGAAGAAGTCCCGGCTTAGAACCCTACGAAAAAGAAACCGTAGAAGTAGCTACACCATAGATTAGGGTTTTGCGCAGACAGAGGAGATCAGGGTTTACGTGCGATAAGAGGGTTTGCGTGGGATTTCGACCGAGTGAGTTGAGAAGGGCATGAATGGTCATGCACGCATACGATAAAAAGCCCTGCGAATTGGGCACAAAGAACCAAATAGAAGGAAGGATAATTAGCAGAGGGATGGTCATTAAGGTAGAGAGACGTTTTAGCAAGGAGGAGAGAAAATATCATACCCACATAAGTATAGATAAACCTCATGGAATATACACACCCAAATAATTGTCATGCACCACTACCATAACTCAATTCAAACCTTAACCACTATAGACTTTGATACCATTATTGGAATCCACACACAATGCAGACTATAGTGGAATGTTTTTCATTAATATGATACATATATGATCACTACTTTTGAGTTTATCTTTCAAAAAATTTCTAAGACTTTCTATTAGAGTTATTACTTGTCTTTTGATACTGTGATATTTCTTCTCAAGTGAGCAATACCATAATCTTAATTATTAGGTTTTTAATAATATGGAAAAAAAGATTTCACTTTTATTTCAATATCTAAATTAAAATTTGAATTTTTTTTATTTCAGTTTTTATTTTTACATAATTAATATGAAAAAATAAGAAAACATCTCACTTTTTTTTTTCAATATCTAAAATTAAGATTTGAATAGTTTTTAATTTCAACTTTTATTTTTATTTAAATGGAAATATATAAAGTATTTAAGAGAAAACAATTAAAAGAAATTATTATATAATACATATGAGATGAAAAAAAATCTTCTTTGAAACTTCAATTAGTTTTGTTATATTATATGGATGTAAAATTTGGGATGTAATATATCTAGAGAATCCTCCAATAAAATAGAGCATATCTCAAAGAATTACATACCTTATACCGCTTACAAATACACTTCTTATTAGGATTGTAGATCCCAGTGAGTGAATACTTTGTGGTGTGTACAGATGCTTGTAAGAAAGGCATTGTGGCAGTATTAACTCAGAATGGACATGTGGTTTGCTATAAATCAAATCATCATATTATATACATTATTCACTTTTTTATTATGATTTTCATCTCATCAATATGATTAAATAATAAAAGATATTAATATAAAAATTAAAAAAAAAAATTAAAAAAATTACAATATAATATGTTATTTAATATTTTTTTTCAATTTATTATTATAATTTTTTTTATTTTTCATATATTCCAGTACTAATATTTATCTTAAAAAACTTCCATACGGAATTTATTTATTTATAAATCCATTTTTGTGAATCATGCTTTATTTAGGGGATCAAATCCGTGTCTCTCCGATGATTAATAACTGAACTTAAAAAAACAAACAAGCTGAAGTAGGAAGGAACATGGTTGTTAGATAAGACAACCTCATTCCTCGATCTCCCGGTTCTTCTTTTACGTCTAAATATAAAAGAGTAAATAGAAAAGAAAGGAGAGGAATTGTTTAATGCAAGAGGTAAATTTTTTATTGTTAAAAAAGAGCATGTTTTTCTGTAGCCATGATGCTCTACCCTAACTTGTTCACTTTTGGTACTTCACAGCCTGTACTGAAATGCCCATCTTTTGTCAAACAGTGGGCTCAGAACAATCTTAAACGAAAATGCCTAGATACAAGTCATCAAATTCGACTGAATAAACCAACTAAATTTAAAAATTCACACACAAAATTGTTAAATATAATGTAACCTTAACAGTCTAATTGTACACTGCCAGCTGTCCTCGCCAACTGTACTATCATTTCTTGATTTGCTTGAGCCTATTTAGCTCAGCTAGTTTCCCTTTTCTATTGTACTCTTTTACTTACATTCCTAATATACTGAATATTGTTTTTTGCTCTGTTCTTTCTCTACTCTTTCACTGTATTCTCTGCTTCTCACTTTATCATGGTATCAGAGCTTCAGTAGTAAGCCTCTTCACACAGTCTGGAGAGCAACACGATCCTCAACAGCGCAGAGCTTACACTGTGAACGAAAGCATAGGATGCAAGATTCTTCACAAAGCTTGCAGAGAAATCTGTGGTCCGCCATTCGCTCAAAAGATCGTCGCAGAAAGCATGCACGAGGAGCAGAGCGCAATACGCTCAAAAGATTCAGGAGTCAGAGTTGTAGAAGGCAGAAAGATTTAAAGAATCTGTGAAAGTCTTTCAATTCGTGAAAGATTCACGGATTTCTTGCTTTAAGAGAAAATATTTGCAAGAACAACAAAGAACATGCTAAAGAAGCCAAGAACAAACAGACGCATCCATAAGATCGGTCCTGCTAATAGATCTGAGGCGTGAATCGAGTTCAAAAAGGATGAGGAGCACGCAGAAAAGGAAGAAGACTTTTAGCTGTCAGATTTAGTGCAGAGGACCAGCATCTGTCGGATCCGTGAGAAAGTGCATGAGGTTTAGTCCTCTGGAGTGCATAGGAAAAAAGACGATTCACGAAATTCTGAAATCACGGTCGAATTTCGGCATTTTGGAGTTCGGGAGCCAGAGCGTCAAAGGATCGAGCAGTCGTTGCATCGCGAACTCCCAATTCATGAAATCCTAAAGAGATCAAGACTGTCCATCTCTAGAGGACGCGTGTCAAGAAATCCGGAGGCTCATTGGGGTTTTGGATATCGGGTGCCAGAGGCAACAGAGTCATTGACATAGGAAGTCCCAGGTCGCGAAGTCCCGAAACGCCGAAGGACATGTGGCCAGTGATCAAGATTCGGGAGATTCCCAAAGAGAGGTTGGATGCCATTTCAACATTCCGGGTACCAGGGACGCAAAGGACAAGAATTCGGGATGTTGTAAGACAAGAAGTCCCGACTCTCGAAATCACGAAAGAAGAAGTCGCGATTGAACGAGGAAAGGAGATTTCGACATTTCTCACACTGGGAATGCAAAGGGTAAGAGTTCGGAACTCTTGACCCACGAAATCCTGAAAGGATCTGAGCCGTCGGATCAGGGGAGGCTCAGAACCGTTGATCTCCCGCAGGATTAGAGTTTTGACATCTCTAAATTAGGTACTTTGGTATTTCGGATACCAAGAGTACGAGAGGGAAGGAATTTGAGCAACAGGATTCGCAAAATTCTGAAACACGAATCCCGAAAGCACAGGAGGAGTATTGCCGGGTCACAGAGACAAGGTCAGGATTTTGGCATATCGGTATTTGGCGTTTCGGCCATCCAGGAGACAAGAAGTCGGGCAACTCAACAATGAAAGTCCCGAAACGCGAAATCCGAAACGGCGTTCGAGAAGGAAAGGTGCCAGGATATTTCGATGTTTCGGTGACCGAGAGCTGGGGATACAAGCAATTGAAGGACTCGTATACAAAAGTCCTGAAGTCCCGAAGGACGAAAGGTCGAAGTTGAGATTCGTGAAATCCCAAATCATGAAGTTCCGAAGTCACTGCAAATTACGCGCAGGAAACAGGTAAATATGAAATTTTTGCATAATTCTTTTTCTCTTTCTGTTTTGATAAAATTCTTTAAACATGGCCACATCTAGCAATTTAGGACCAACTCAAGGTCTGATTCTTCTTGGAAAGAATTATGAGTTTTGGTCTCTTCGTATGAGATCTTTCTTGCAAGTACAAGAGTGCTGGGATCCAGTGGATCTTGGATATGTGGAACCAGATCCAGTAGACCTTGCCGCCATGACAAACCAACAGAGAATTGCTCAGGCAACTCAGAGGAACTGAGAGAATAAAGAAAAATTCTGGATTCAAAATTCAGTGGATGACTTGATTTTCTCAAAAATCACAGGCACTGGTACTTCAAAACAGGTTGGGACATCCTTAAATCATCCTACAAAGGAAATGACAGGGTCAAAACAGTCAAACTGCAAACCTTGAGGACGCAATTCGAGACTCTATGAATGACAGAGTCTAAAAATGTGGATCAGTTTATGACTAGAGTCATGGGCATCGTGAACCAGATCAGATTGACTAGTGAAGCCATCACTGATAAATGCATTGTTGAGAAAGTCCTCAGAAGTTTACCAACGAAATTTGAAATGGTCGTTACAACAATCCTTGAATCCAAGGATCTGTCACGTTTTTCAACAAATGAACTAATCGGTTCCTTGTTAACACATGAGACCAGACTGCATCCCATAGATGAGTCAATCTCAAATGCTTTCAAAACACAATTCTCCTTCAGCAAAGGGAGAGGCAGAGGGAGAAGCAGAGGTCACTAAGGAAGAGGGAGTAGTCCCAGTAACCCTCACTCCAGTGGAGGACACAGACAACAACACCTGAATCAACATTTCCAAGGACACACACAACAAAATCTGAATCAGAGTTTTCAGCCTCAAAGAGGCAGAGGGAGAAGATCAAATGACAAATCAAGCATACAATGTTATTACTGCAAAAAGTATGGGCACTATGAATCTGAATGCAGGAAGAAGTAAGCATATCAGCTCTCAGGCAGAACACATGTGTCAAATCATACGGGAGAAACCTCAGGAGGTATGTTTCTCTCATGCCATAAGTCTGACGAACAACCCAAAGATCGTTGGTTGTTGGACAGTGGACGCAGCAATCACATGACAGGTAACAAAGATTTACTTTCATGCATTGATTCTTCAATCTCATCTGATATTACACTTGGAAATGATTCCTTAGTCAAAGTTCAAGGAAAAAGAACTGCACCTATTCTTACTAAACAAAATGTAAAGAAAGACATAAACAATGTCTATCATGTTCCAGATCTAAAACATAATCTGCTAAGTGTAGGAAAACTCATTGAACATGGCTATAAGGTACTTTTTGAGGGAGCATCTTGCAGGATATATGACATAACCCCTAGCAGAAAATTGATTTCTAAAATCCACATGACTTAGAATAGGATGTTTCCTCTTACCCTTAAAACTGCAAATCTGAGCCAAACATAAGCACAAAGTGCATCCATCCCCAATGAAACTATGGTTTGGCATACAAGATTTGGACATCTACCCTTTCAGAGTCCAGGTCTTCTACATAAGCACTCCATGGTCAAAGGTCTTCCTATCTTCAAAGAGAAAAATTCCCCATTTGAGTCTTGCATACTTGGAAAACATAAGAGAACTAGTTTTCCACAGTCCTCCACTCAAGCCAAACAACATCTCAAACGTGTTCACACTGACCTATGTGGACCAATACAAACAGAGTCCATAGGTGGTAGTTTTTATTTTCTAACGTTTATTGATGACTTTAGCAGGAAAATCTAGATCTATTTTCTAAGACACAAGTCTAAAACTTTTGCAAAATTCAAGGAATTCAAAGCAGAAGATGAAAAACAGAGTGGCAAATATACAAAATCTCTCAGGTCAGATGGAGGAGGAGAATACAACTCCAATGAATTTGCAAATTTCTGCAAATCACAAGGCATTATCATGCAAACAACAACAAGGTATAGTCCACAACATAATGGAGTGGCTAAAAGAAAAAATCAGACAATAATGAACATGGCAAGAAGCCTACTCAAAGAGAAAAGTTTTTCAAATACTTTTTGGGATGAAGCAATAGCATGCCCAGCTTACCTCTTGAATAGATCTCCAACCACAAAACTAAAGATGAAAGTCCCTCAAGAAGCATGGAGTGGGACAAAGCTCAATGTTGCGCACTTAAGAACATTTGGATGCATAGCATATGCTCACATACCTTCTGAATTAAGGAAGAAACTTGATGATAGAAGTGAGAAATGCATCTTCACTGGATGCAGTGAAACATCTCAAGCCTACAAGCTTTACAATCCAATCTCAAAGAAACTAATTCTCAGCAGAGATGTAAAATTTCTGGAAAATCAATTCTCGAATGAATCAGAAAAACAACAAATGGACAATCAAAATCCATTATTGCCCAGTTCTGAAAACACAGAAAATTCAAGACAACAAGTACCTCAACCCGCTCTTCCAAGATTGCAGGTACAAAGACGATCTGAAAAGTCTCAGAATGACTCAACTTCAAGAAGAGACTCATCCTTTGATATTCAAAATCAGAGAACTCGAAGTTTGAGAGAAATCCATCAGCAGTTGGATGACATTGAACAACACAATCTTTTTTCATTAATGTCATGTCAACCTACATCTTTTAAAGAAGCAGCTAAGGAGCCACATTGGGTTCAAGCCATGAACCAAGAGATTGACTCCATTGAGAAGAACAAGACATGGGATCTTGTTGATTTGCCAAGACACAAGAAGAGTATTGGTGTCAAGTGGGTGTCCAAAACTAAACTCAATGAAAAAGGGAAGATTGAAAAACACAAGGCAAGACTTGTTGCCAAAATATTCTCACAACAACTAGGTACTGACTATGGTGAAACTTTTGCTCCAATAGCAAGATTAAACACTGTAAGGACTCTATTGGCTATAGCAACCCAACACAAATGGAAAGTACACTAGATGGATGCTAAGGCAGCTTTCCTGAATGGTTTCTTAGAAGAAGAAGTTTATGTCGATCAACCACCTGGATTTGAAGTCCAAGAGTAGCCAACCAAAGTATATCGGTTGAAGAAGGACTTATATGGATTAAAACAAGCTCCAAGAGCTTGGTACAATAGAATTGACACTTACCTAATCAAAAGTGGTTTCAGCAGAAGCCAAAATGAGCCAACTCTTTACACCAAAACAAATCAGCACGGTAAAATTTTGATTGTATGTGTATATGTTGATGACATGATCTATACTGGAAATATTGAGTTAACCATTTTTAAACATGCCATGCAATCTAAGTTTGATATGAAAGATCTTGGCATAATGAAATATTTTTGGGGGATTGAGGTTGATCAATCAACCGAAGGAATTTTTGTCTGTCAGAAAAAGTATGCAGTAAACATCATCAAAAGATTCTGCATGGAAGAATGCAATCTAGCAGAAACCCCTATACCCCTAGGCAAAAAATTGAGCAAGAAAGATGAAGGACCTACAATGGACCCTACCCTGTACAAAATTTTAGTAGGTAGTTTGTTGTATCTTACAGCAACTAGACCTGATATTATGTATGCAACCAGCCTTGTTTCTAGATTCATGGAATTCCCCAAAGATTCTCACTAGAAGATGGCGAAACAGATTCTGAGATATGTTGCAGGAACTCTCAATTTTGGTGTATGGTACACTAAATCTGATAACAATCAACTCTCTAGTTACATAGACAATGATTTTGCAGGTAGCCTAGATGACAGGAAAAGTACCTCAGGACATGCTTTTCACCTGGGCACGAACCTAATTTCATGGGCATCAAAGAAGCAGCCAATTGTATCAATATCTTTTGTAGAGGCAGAGTATGTTGCTGCTAGCTCAGCTTCCTGTCAAGTTGTGTGGCTGAGAAGAATATTGAAAGATATGTTACATACAAAAAAGGATCCAACTCCTATCTTCTATGACAATACCTCAGCAATTGCTCTATCCAAAAATCATGTATTTCACAAGAAAAGCAAACACATTGACACTCGCTTTCACTTCATGCGCGAGCTAGTCAATAATGGTGATATTGCACTTCAATTATGTGGTTCTCGAGATTAGCTCGCAGATATCTTCACAAAGCCACTGGGAAAATCCATTTTTGATTTTCAGAGAAAACACTTAGGCATCATCAGTGCTGATGTTTGTAACTATTGAGTTTAAGAGGGAGTGTTAAATATAATGTAACCTCAACAGTCTGACTGTACACTGCCAGTTGTCCTAGCCATTTGTACTATCATTTCTTGATTTGCTTGAGCCTATTTAGCTCGGCTAGTTTTGCTTTTCTATTGTACTCTTTTACTTACATTCCTAATATACTGAATATTGTTTTATGCTCTGTTCTTTCTCTGCTCTTTCTCTGTATTCTCTGCTTCTTACTTTATCAGGAATTGGTTCAAATTTGATTCGTCTTTGAATGTTGCTTTCTGGTAGAGGGATCACAACAGATCCAGGGACACCATGATCTATTTCAAAAGCCTAATGGAGCATGTGTAGCATTGTGCAGATATAGGAGAAGGCAAGATCATACGATTCCCGACGCTGCATCAGTTAGTTCAATAATGCAACTGAAAGATTATAGGAAAAACTCTTAAATATATATAGATTGTTTTGTCACAACTACAACAAAAAGAATAATTTACTACTGCTGAGAAAATATCTTTGGAATCTCCTTATTTTGAGAGATTTGTTAAATTGAATGCTCTTGAATGGAAGAAAAATATGATGGATTGTGTGGGTGCCTTTGGATGTGGTATAATTTGTGGTATAATTTAAATAGTGCATTTTTTTGGTTCTAAGAAAAATGATTTCTTTTCTAGCATCTTGTTATAATTTATAAACTTGATTATGTGAAAAGGTCAAAGTTATTAGGTTAATAGTGTTGGTTTTGATAGTCTGCAATAATCTATGGATTATGTATAATGAAAAATTTTAAAATGCTGATGATATTCATTGTATTGTGTTATATACTCATTTTAAAACGTTGATGATACTCATTGTATTGTGTCATATACTCCATTGTATTGTGTCATTGATCTTCCATTGTATTGTGCCTTGGATCTTCCACTAAGGGTTCTTGGGATTTTTATCTCTCTCATTTTTATTTTTATTTTCTAACTAGTATCAAAGCTAGGGTGGACTACTCAGTCTCAAGCTAGTTGTGGTTCTTCCTGCTAATCAAAACAAAACGATGGAACCATAGGGTTTGCATGAGATGGATCTGATAATTTGGCCGATAAGGAAGATCGAATTGTGGTTCTTGATGCTAATCAAAGCGTAACCATGGAATCATAGGGTTTGCATGAGTTGGGTGGTGGGGAGTGAGGTCAAAACAATGGCAAAGCAAGGACAAGGTCAGAGGATGATGACATAAGTGCTAGGATAGTAATAACAATAAATGAGCTGGGTGGTGGGGAGTGAGGTCAAAACAATGGCAAAGCAAGGACAAGGCCAGAGGATGATGACATAAGTGCTAGGATAGTAATAACAATAAATGAGCATACACATGTAAGAACTGGTTAGGCATGAGTATATTTGAAATTTTAGAAGTAATGTTTAGATATAGATTTAGGTGATAAGAGGATACTCTAACTTTGAGGACTGGATTTGGTCATGAAAAACCCCAAGTCAAGTTTAAAGAATGAATTTAAGTTAAAAAAATAATAGATTTATTATTAGCTAAAGTTTCCAATAAAAAGTTTCCAAAATAAATATAGTATAATTTATGTGTAACGGTTGCTATATTGATAGTTTTATATCAATTTTTTCTTTCTTAATACATGACTTTTACGGCTCTTACGGTTTTGGCCTTCATAATGAATCTGGTTCAACATTATAACTTTCACCCAGAGGCGAAAGTTCTTATTTCTTGTTCTAATAAAACAGATTATGGAAAATTTGCATAGAACAGGTTTGACGAAAACAGAAAATGGGAATTTAAAAAGAATGATTCAATTAAGGCAAGCGATAAGATGTGCTTCTGTTCATAGAAGGCTATTTAAAAAATTAAGAAAGGATTAGAGTTTTGGGTATACTGCCCAATGTTTCAGACATATATATATATGTATTTTAGATAATCTACAGAAATGTTTTCCCTTCTGTAATTTTGAACATAATTTTTTTCGTAATATAATTTTGAATATAATTTTTTTCTTGTTACATCGGATTCCAGTTCCAATTAGTGCTTGAACCTGGAAACTCTGCTCTTTACTTTAAAAAAAAAAATGCTTTTATACTTAACGCAGGTTTTAATGCCATTGACACGTCATTACCCATGGGCACGTACCCACCAATGGTGGATCGCAATGTTGCCTTGTGTACGGGATTAATGTAAAATGTTCTGGTTATTGTGCTCTAAACACTCCCCTCATCAATATAAATGTTTAACCAGTGTGAGAATGGAGTTTCTCGTTGACTTTTTATGAGGTTAAACTTTATCTTAAGTTTTTACAACCTCCAATATTTAACATATTTTTAATAAAATAATAGATAACTTCGAGTTTCCCATGTTTAACATAATTTTAATATAATAATAAATAATTTTAAGCCTAAATGTTATTGGGCACCAAGGTTGAGGTTTCATTGCAATTTAGATTACGTGGCCCACTGCCTTATATACATATGGTCCATATATGAGATGGGAATGTGAAGATATTCTCTCTAGGAGATGGAGATGTAAGATTTGAATATATTCTTTATCGTTACCAAAATGATAGAGAGGTACATGACAAAGAGATATCTCGTACTATCTAGATTTGGAAAATATTTACTTTCCCATATTACACTAAAATTTACAATTCCCTCACGTCATCATTACATCTTATATTAAATCTCATATTAAAGTAGATATTGAACCATTCCTTCACAATATGTCACAAACCATTAGATCACCAATGCATCACATATTAAAGTCTTAAATTTGGTAGTATCCATAGTCATTCTCCAATGAGAGGCCATATGGGCCACCTTGAGGCTAGCTAGGGAGATTTGGAGAATCAACCACTCTTGTGAGGTATTGACAAAATCCAGAGGAAATATATAACCTCTATGAGTCAAACCAAAAGTCAAGACAAACGAGATGCTATATGATCTTGTGAGTCAAGATGTAAGTCTAATGCAAAATTTAGGGGGAACGTACAACCTCTGTGAGCATAGAGAGTCAAGTGGAAAAGTCAGGGGGAACGTACAATCTCTGTGACCATAGACATACCAGTGCAAAATTCAAGGGGAATGTACAACCTCTGTGAACCTAGTCAAGCCTTGTCAACCATGAGCAAAAGTCAAGGCATCTAGAAAAAGTTAGGTTGAACGTAAAATTCATATGAGCTAGAAACAAACAATCTTCCTTATATTGCAAATGATGTAAATGTATTGATCTAGTCTGTTGGGTGTAACATTATCCACCATGAAAAAATCCGATTCCATGTAATAAGTTGAGTTATAAAAGTCAAGTTGTCAAGTTTTTTTTGCATGTCGCATGTTGCATGATGCATATTGCATGATTGTCTAGTTGTATGTTGCATCCATGACATGCATTGCATGCATGCATGACATGTGCATGTTGAGTTAGTTCACATGCATTGTCAAGTCACAAGGGCGAGTTGTATTCTTAATTGGAGTGTAAAGTCAAGTTCTAAATTCGAACTCAAGTGTAAATCTGATTTATGACAAGCATGAAATAAAAATTCTAATTCGAGCCCTCTCCCCTCTACTTCTCCACTCCTTTATAAGCAAGAGGTCGACCCTCTTTCTTCACACAGGTTATGCAGCATGAGGGTGAAAGGAAGCAAGTGTTTTATCAGTGTTGATACATATATGTTAGAAGGCTACATACATATCAGTTAGTAGGTTGCAAACATATCAATTAGCAAGTTGCATATATATCAATTAGCATGCAACAAATATTTTTGTTAGAGGGAAGCAAATTACACCTACAACGCTGGTGTATATCACTCTAGAATAGACAAAGAATAAGCACATAGGCAATTCCAAACTTCTTCCTTCAGTGTTGGTTGATAGTAGAAGAATAGGACAACAAGGTTTCTCAGTGTTCTATAGGTCATATAGTCTAGTCTAAATCATCTTGGCAAGCTCATTTAAGAGAAAAATTTCTTGGTGGATATTTGTAAGTGATCATACACTATTAATGCAATAAAAGAAGATTGTTTGCTAGGGGTTTTATCCATGTGTAGGGTTTCCCTAGGGTATATGCGTTGTGATCATGGATCCTAGTAAATTCTTATGATTATTGTTGTTCTAGTTTATGAATGATGTTAAGTTAAGTTCAAAGTATAGTCAGAATGTAAAGAATTACTTAAAGTTTACAATGAAGATCAATATTTAACATGGTATCAGAGCTTAGAGTGTGAATAATCTTGTTGAAGTGCCACAACAGGTACACACAGATCCAAGCGAGATTGATCAAGTTCCTAGTGTGAGGTCCATGGCATCCTCCATTTTAGTCGAGTCTGAGGACAGACTCGAAGGAGTTTCCAAATTCAATGTGTGGAAGCTCATGATAATGAATATCTTGCAGGAGTATGATCTTAACAAGTATGTGACCACAGTGATGGAGGAACCCACCTCTAATGCAAGGATAGCGGCCTTCAAGAAGAGTCAAGAAAAGGCCAAGTGAAACATCTTTGACTCAGTCAAAGACAATATACTTCCAGCGATGACTTAGTTAATGATTTCTCGGGACTGTATGAATACCTTGGTAAATCTGTATGAGAAACATGCTCCAAGTAAGAAGAGGACACTTAAGAAGAAACTTAAGTATTTGAAGATGGAGAAAGATGAATCAATAACATCTTTATGTTCCAGGATATCTCAAATCAGAGATCAACTTTTGGTCACAGGTGTCACAGTGGATGATGATGACTTAGTGCAGGTCATATTTGATGGTCTTCCTTTTTTATGGGAGACCTTCTTATCCAGTGTGAGTGGGAGAGAGATTCAACTCACGTTTGAGAGGATATGGCATGATTTCTTCCAAGAGGAGAGTCACATTGCTACCAAGAGTGAGCCAACCAAAGAAGAGAATTCAACATTAGAATCAAGATTCAAGGGAAAGAAGAAAGTTACTTTCCAGAAAGGATTTCAGAGGAAGTCAAACACCAAAGGTATGTTCAAAGGAAAAAATATTGATACATCTAATATTAAATGTTTTAGTTGCAATAAGTTGGGTCATTTTGCTAAAGCCTGCTAGTATAGGAAGAAAAATCCAAGGAAAGGGAAGAAAACATGCCTCAATTGTTGAGGATGATGAATCCAAAAGAAAACAGAAAATTCCTTCTAATGAAAGAGAAAATAGAAAATAATATTACATAGTTTCTGCTTTATCTAGTACAATTATCATAGGGCCAAAAAATTGGTTAGTAGGTAGTGGTGCATCAAAACACATGACAGGGTACAAGGAGACCCTCTTAAATTTCAAGAAAAAATATTTTGCAGAGAAGGTTAAGCTTGGGGATGAAAAATATTACAAGATAGAGGGAGTAGGATCTATCTCCTTCATATTGGAATCTGGGGCTAGGATTCATTTTTATGAAGTATCATGTGTTCCAACTCTTAGTAAGAATCTACTATCAGTTTCAACCCTTGATGACAAGTGATATTGGGTGATCATCAAGGATAAGAAGACACTATTGTGGGATAAAGGTAGCCACTTGAGTACAACAGAACCTATTGGGACTCACAGAGGAGGATTATATGTTGTGACAGGATAGTCAGTTCAAGCATTAGCTCATGATGCGACTAGCTCCAACGAGTTGTGGCACAAAAGACTTGGACATATTCATTACAAAGCACTTCCATATCTGTAGAACATGGTATGTGGCATGCCCTCTATTTCTCTTAGTAAAAATGAAATTTGTAAAGGATGCGTGCTAGTTAAAAATATAAAGAAAGAATTTCCTAGTAGTGACAGCAGAGCTCAGGGCATCTTAGATATGGTTCATTCTAATGCATGTAGTCCCATGTCATCTCCCTCACTCAGTGGTTGTTTGTATTCTGTCTTTTTTATTAATGATTACTCAAGAAAATGTTGGATCTATTTCCTTAAAGAAAAAGTGACACATTTGATAAGTTCAAAGAGTATAAAACCTTTACTGAAAATAAGACAGGAAAACACATCAGAACCCTTAGAACAGACAGTGGAGGAGAGTTTGAATCTCTCCAGTTTGATGATTTTTGCAAGGAAGAAGGAATCAAGAGACAATTGATTGTGCCATATAGCCCTAAAAAAATGGTGTTGTTGAGAGGAAAAACGTGACAATTTGTGAAGCAATGAAGGCCATGATGTTTTACCAAGATCTACCAAATCATTTATGGGAAGAAGCTACCTCCACTGTCGTGTATATTTAGAACAGGTGTCCACATGCTATCTTTAATGAAAATACTCTTGAATAGGTCTTCTCAGGGGTCAATCATAAAGTAGGGAATCTAACGATATTTGAATGCCATGTATATATTCATGTCCCTAAGGAGAAGATGACAAAGATGGAATCCTCGAGAAAGAAAGAGATTTTTGTGGGGTACAATGAGAACTCCAAGGATTGCATGATTTATGTTCCAGGTCAGAGGAAGATACTGGTAAGCATGGATGTGACTTTCCATGAGGAAGCCACATTCAAGAAATCCTAAGAGATTCAGCAGGAATCAGAAGTAGTTCATCCAAATTCACCCTCTTTTGAAAATCAAGAGTCAGATGATCAAAGGGAGGAACCTCATGAAAGGCCAAGTGATGAGCCCCTAGAATCTGTTGAAGAGTTGGAAAGAACTCTTGAAGAGCACCCAGCCAAAAGGAAGCTAGGATGGATTAAAGAAACAATGTAGGAAGAAAAAAAGATAACTTCTCCCAAAGGAACTTCCAGGGAAAGTAAGAGGCATCACAGGTTTGGAGGCTATGTTGCATTGATGAGAAACATCAGTGATTCTGAACCTTCTTCATTTGAAGTAGTAGATAAATTACAAGTATTGAAGGATTCCATGCTTGAGAAGTACAGGTCCATTCTAAAGAAAAATGTCTGGGACATTGTGCCAAGACCAAAGGAAAAATCAATGGTCTCTTCCAAATGGGAGTGTCAAAATTTTCAAAGAAATATTTGTATCCATAGGCTTCACTTAGAAAGAAGGAGATGACTACGACGAGACTTTTTCCCCTGTAGCAAGTTATACCTCCATTCAAGTCATTATTGCAATAGCTTCAGTTCTTGGTTGGAAGTTTCATTAGATGGATGTAAGAACAACATTCTTGAATGGAAATATTGAATAAGAGGTATTTTTGGAACAACTAGATGATTTTGTATTGCATAACAAAGGCACTCATGTATGAAAGATAAAGAAGGCCTTGTATGGTCTTAAGTAGGCTCCCATAGTTTGGTATGACAGGAGTAACAGATTTCTTAAAATCCCGGGCTTTTAGAAAAGTGATGTTGATGAAAATATGTACTTCAAGGTAAGAGGGAACCATCCTGTTATACTAATATTGTATGTAGATGATCTCTTTATGAAAGGAGATGAAGGGATGATATCCTGGTGTAAGAGGGAGCTAATATCATAATTTGACATGAAATACTTAGGCTTCATGAATTACTTCCTAGGGTTGGAAGTTTGGCAATGACAGTGCAAGATATTTATGTCACGAGGTAAATACACAGTGGATGTGTTAAATAGGTTTAGTATGATGGGTTTTAAACCCATGTCTACTCCAATGATTACCAACCTAAGGAAGTTGCATGATTCATATACAGGTTGATATTTGGTGGATCCCACCATGTATAGGAATTTGATTGGATCATTGATGAATATGATCCATACCAGGCCAGATATATACTATGCAGTGATTGAAATGAGTCAGTTCATGGTTGAACCAAGATAGAGACAATGGGTGTTAGAAAATCACATCTTGAGATATCTCATAGGGAACATTACCTATGGTCTGAGATATACATCCAGTGATGGTCTATTTCTCCATGGGTATGTAGATGTTGACTGTGTAGGATGCCTAGTGGACTGAAAGAGTACTTCCAGATACTACTGCAGTTTAGGATCTGCTATAATCTCTTGGTCAAGTAATAAAACATGGATCCATTGCACAAAGTACAGTAGAGGTTGAGTACATTACAACACGTGATGCTAGCAAGGAAGAAGTGTGGCTCAAAAAAATGGTTTTTGGGTGTTTTGGTGAGAAGATCAATACGATAGTGGTTCACTGTGACAACCTAGTATTTCATGACAGGTCAAAACATATTTACATGAAGTTCCACTATATTCCAAACTTGGTCCAAAGAAAAAAACTGTAAAGTTACAATACATAGCCATGAGCGAACAGGTAGCTGATATCCTAACCAAGCCATTACCATTGAGATAGTTTGTGTAGCTGAGGGGAAAGATTGGTGTGTCTGAGAATGAATCACTCACTAAGAGGGAGTGCTAAATTTGGCAGTATCTACAGTCATTATCCAATGAGAGGCCATATGGGCCACCTTGAGGCTAGCCAGGGAGATTTGGAGAATCAACCAATCTTGTGAGGTATTGACAAAATATGGGGGGAACGTACAACCTCTGTGAGTCAAACCAAAAGTCAATACGAATGAGATGATGTATGATCTTGTGAGTCAAGATGTAAGTTGAATGCAAAATTCAAGGGGAACGTACAACCTCTTCGAGCATAGACAATCTACTCCAACAGTCAGGGGGAACATAGAACCTCTGTGAGCATATACAAACTAGTGCAAAATTCATGGGGAAATTACAACCTGTGTGAGCCTAGTCAATCCTTGTGAGCTATGGGAAAACGTCAAGGCATCTAGCAAAATTTAGGTTGGACGTAAAATTCCTATGTGCTAGAAACAAACAATCTTCTTTATATTGTTCTTGGGTATGTGTTATATTCTTTGCACGACTAGCCCTAATGTCTGCTACATTGTGTTAGGAACATAGGGGGACTTAAGGGTGGGGAACTAGGCCCCCCCCTTTGGGGTTTGTAGGGGCAACACCCCAGAGATTTTTTTTTCCTTGGGAAACGTGTTGCATTTTTGCCTTGTTTTTCATGTCACCTCGATTTTTGTGTCCATTATTGGGCGGTTTTTCAGCACATGGTTTTTGCCGATGGTCTTCTATTTATGGTTAAGGAATTAGGGTTGTTGTCTAATCCAGGTCATTTGGTTAGGGTTTTGGATGCCGCTGGCCCCTATATTTATATTGTATTGTAAACATTGTATGACTGTGAATGAATATAGAATATGTTGGTTTTCCCAGTTTGGGTTTACAAAGGAAAAATCTCTATGTAATGTGTGTATTTTCCATTGTATATTTTATGTTCTTTCACTAAAAAATTGTTTGCAGTAAATATTCTACAAGGTTAAAATCTACATTTGGTATCAGAGATTTGTTGGATTCAGAGGGGTGCCTTTATGGTCAAATCTTTGGCTCAGGACTGTGATAAGCCTTGTTAGAGTGGGAGATCTACGGTATTGATTTTTCAGGTGAAAAGAAATGGCGAGCAACTCAAAAATGGAGATTGGGAAGTTTAATGGGAAAATTTTTGAGCTATGGAAGATCTGTTGGTGGATACAGATCAGTGGATCACGGTGGATCCAGGTACTACACATACATGAACTTCAACAAATGACTTGAAAAAGTTGGATCAGAAGGTGAAGAGCACAATCTGACTGTGTCTCTCAGAATTGGTATTACTAAATGTGTCAGAGGAATACACAACCAAATATTTATGGGATAAGTTGGGGGAGTTGTATCAGTCTAAGTTCCTAGTAAATAAACATTTCCTGAGAAAGAAGTTGTATAACCTGAGCATGAGAGATGGAGACTTGGTGGCAGAGCATTTGAAAACCTTCAATACTGTGGTAAGTTAGTTAGTATCCATTAAGATTAAAATTTCAGATGAAGATAACTGTATCAGTTTACTGTTCTCTTTATCGGACTTGTGGGATAGTCTAGTTGTGGCCATAGGTAGTAATAAAAATTCCTTGAATTTTGATGAAGTGGTCTCATCCTTCTTGTCAGAGAAGATGAGATGGAAGAACATGGAAGGACAGAGCACAGATGCATTATTTGCAAGAGGATGCTCCCAGGAAAGAAATAGATCTAAGTCCTCAAGTGGGAGATATAAGTCTAACGAAAGATCTAAGTCTCCCAAATTTTTTTTAAAGGTATGCTAGAGATGCGGAAAAGAAGAGCACTACAAGAAGCAGCGTAGATCCAAAGTTGAAAAAAAGAAGGGATCTGAAAAATCTCCTTCTATAGAAGAAAAAACCTCCAAGGAATAAGGAGGATATATGTACTTGGATTCTTCAAACACACATGCAGATCATGAAGCATCGTTGGTTGACTCAAGTGCATCCTTTCATATGACTCCCCACGGGGAGTGTTTCTGTGAATATGAAAGATATGATGGAGGTAATGTTTTCCTAGGTGATGAATCAACAACCAGAATCATAGGTCGAGAAAAATTCAAGTTGAGGCTCATACATGGAAGGATTAGAACACTACATGGTGTTATGCACATCCCAGGATTGGCCATAAGTTTGATTTATGTAAGAAAAATGGACGATGCAAGGGTAAAAATAATATTTGAAAAGGAAACATCCAGGATGGTTTGAGGACCAATGGTGTTGTTGAAGGGAGTTTGGTTTGGAACTTTGTATAGGATGCAAGGAAGCACTATTAATTATGGGTGTAATAGTTCCATTGTTCCTAATATTGGAGTTGAAGAAGAAAGAAACCCTACAGTCTTTGGAGAAAAGGTTATGTTGTGGCATCAAAGACTGGGGCATTATGGAGAGAAGGGTCTTTGACTACTACACGACAGAGATATGGTTGAAGGTATGTCTAACTCCTCTTTGTATTTTGATTTCTATGAACATTGTGTAAATGTGAAGCATAATTGGGTAAGATTCCCCTCTAGTGCAACAAGGGAAGAGGAAATTTTATAGCTAGTTCACACTGATGTGTTTGGACCTATGTTAGTTCCATCATTGGGAAAATATGTGTAATATGTCTCATTTATGGATGACTTCTCGAGGAATACTTGGATATATTTCCTCAAGAAGAAATCCGATGTCTTTGATAGGTTTAATGATTTTAAGGCTCTTGTTGAGAATCAAACAAAGAAAACAATTAAGGTGTTGAGGACAGATAATGGTAGAGAGTTCTGCGGGAATGAATTTGAATAATTCTGTAAGAAGTGAGGTATAGAAAGGAAGAAGACTACTCTATATACACCTCAGCACAGTGGAGTTGTAGAAATGATGAAAAATACGCTGATGGAAAAAGAAAGGTGCATGCTCAGTGGTGTCGGGTTAGGGAAAGAATTATGGGCAGAGGCAATGGGTACTACATGTCACTTGGTCAACTGATCACCCTCATCAATGCTAGATGACAAGACTCCACAAGAGGTATGGACTGGTAAGAAACCTTCTCTCACACATCTCAAGGTATTTGATTGTGAGGCCTATGTTCACGTTCCAAAGGAAAACGAGAGTAAGCTAGATAAGAAGGTTGAAAAGTGTATCTTTATTGGTATAAATATGGTCTCAAAGGTTATAATATTTGGAACCTAGAAACTAAGAAGGTCGTGTATAGCCGAGATGTGGTATTTAGAGAAATGAAGGATGTTGTTAAACAAGAAGTCCTACCAAGTAAGAAAGAACTAGAGAAAATAAAGTTTGATTTAAAGGATGATGAATCAGACTCTATAGAAGAACAAGAATCAAAAGAAGAATATCCTCATACTTAAGTATTGAGGAGACAGGTTTGTGAAAAAAGGATACCAGAAAGATATACTCCATTTGATTTCCATTCAGATTTTGGTTTGTCTATTATTGATGATGATCCTAGAACTGTCACTGATCTAGAATGGATATAGGAACTAAAATGGGTCTAGAAAGGCCTAAAATTCAAAGTGATAAGAATTGCTTCAAAATGAACGTGTGTGTAGGACTCATCATAATGAACCCAACACAACTTGAATGGGCTCAAACGGGCGTCGTATGCGAAAGATATCGTGTTCTTTTTTTTTCCAAATAGGAAAAATTTTGATGATTGTGAAGTCCGTATAGTGTTGACGTGGCAGCCGACTGTACAGGATGTACGACTATATAATGACATGGCAGGTACAGTTGCATGTTGACTGGGAAGACAAGTGGTCGAATCATGCTATGACACATGGCAGTTAGTTGGAAAGTGTAATGGTTCCACGTGGACCAGTCCTGGGATGCCACATGGCACCCCTCCATTGGTTGACGATTGGAAAAATTATATGGACTCTTGGGGAGTGTTGTGGTAGGAAATCTCTCTATGGACTAGCATTTAGGGTTATATTATGCATGTAGATATGACCAAAAGAAACCTGCTTTCTACCATCGTCCCAGAATTAATCCCCATTTCTTTTAAGCAAATACATGATTAGACGAACATACCTTATTTTGGACATTCGATGTCGATCCTTCTTCATGCTTGATCGCTTGTTAGTAGCTCTCCTCCCAAGGCTGACCTACATACAAAAAAAGCAACAAACTATAAGTGCATTTTACCTACAGATTAATGGGTTAAAGATTCAAACACATATTCAATAAACTATGAAGAACTCATATAATGGGATGGGAAAAGCCTTTATTTATTAGTAACTTTAATGAATCAACTTACAATGCCGAGACCGGCCACTGATCCGTGAACCTGATCCTGGGCTCCTCTTCAAATGTCCTCCAACTTCTTTGCTCTATCTCTCTTCTTGCACAAGGATGGATAAAGGTTTGGGACAATGGGAATGTGCAATTGGGTATAGTTTCTCTACTATCATTCTCCTCTTCCAAATGGGACCCCTACCCCTTCTTTTATAGGCTAGAAGGAGCTAGGTATTTGGTCAAACCCTTGGCCATGCATGGCCAGGAGTTTCAATTAACTCACCCAAAGTTGTGTGTTCCATCTGAAACTTTCCTTTTTTCATGCTTTTGTAGGTACACGTGGGCTGTTTTAGGTAAGCTAGCGTGTACATGCGTGTAGTAATGGAGTAGGGTGCATGGGCCCTTATAAAAGAGGTTTTTTAAGGATTTGTTCAGCAGTGTTTTGGCAAAGAAGGAATCTGAGATGGCCTGATGCCAGGTAAGCATGTCTGGTGTAAATTAGGGTTATAACAAGGAGTCAAAACCATGACCTCCAATCCAGGCAGCAGGGATGATTTTAGGGGCTAAATTTTGCTCATGGGCTAATTTTCCATGGTTTTTCCAAAAACGAGATTCGCTATTTAAAAAATGATTCGCCCAAATTCTATAGGATAAAATTATTTTACCTTAAAAATCGCCAAAATTTTATAAAAACTATATAAAATACTTAGAAATTTGAATATT
>JZKD02S0271528.1:195292-223937 GCA_000966675.3 Picea glauca
CCCACACTGGGTGAACCACGTAAATCTGTGTCTCTCTTGTATTGTGTATCTTCTGTGTTTTATTTCTGCATTTGTTTTATTTTATTGCTTCGCGGTCCTGTTTTTCTAACATTCCATGTTTCATAATTAATTTTTCCTCTTTCATCAATTTCCTAAATGGTTATTGAACTCATGTTTTTAAAACTCAACCATAGTCTTTAAAAGACATTTTTGGATCTAGTGGTATCATAGCTAGTTGACGGTTGGTTTTTGAGTTTGCATGATTATCAGGGAAAAGATGAGTCGTGGAGAAGGTGAGCTTGTTGAAGAGAATATTGAGATTGGATTGAGAAAGAGAACTTATCAAAGTGAGAAGATCAGAAGAGGGACTTTCTCATGAGGAGAAAGAGTTTCGAAAGACTTTCTGCGCCATGCCAGAGATGATGAAGGTTTTAAATGAGGATTACTTGGAACAAAAGAGACCGATTATAGGTGAATCTTCAAAGGTCAAAAGTGAAGAAGGAGAGGATCCTCCTAAAACTCCTCCTTCACCTCCTTCTTCTCCATCAATTTCTTCTTCTTCAAGTTCAAGTTCTAAATCCACCATAAGAAAACATTCCCATAAAAATAAACATGAAATGTCTTTACTTAAACTTGATGTGAAACTTAAATTACCCATTTATGATGGTGAAGTCAATGCAGAGAGGCTTGATAACTGGGTCAGACATATGGAGGTTTATTGTAGTGTGCAAAAAATCAAGGATGAGGCAACTCAAATCAAGTTGGCATCACTTCGTCTTCCAGGCACAACACTCATCTGGTGGCAAAGCAAGTTGCAAAATGGCACACAACTAGTCAGTAATGTATTTCCATCATGACAAGTTTTTGTTTCTACACTTAGAAAGCAATTTTATCCTTTGGGTTATAAAGAGAAAACTTTAATTGAATGGAAAGGTATTAAACTAAGAAAGGGACAAACTATGCAAGAATACAAAGATGAATTTTGTAAGATGGCATTGATGTTAGATATTCCTTTACATACCCAAGAAACTCTTATGTAGTATTTAGGAGGTTTACCTGCACACATTCGAAACAATGTATTTATGTTTGGACCTACTAATCATGATGAGGTTTCTATTCAAGCGATATACATTGAGGCAAGGAAAATAGGAGTTGGTGTATCAGGGGAATCGTCTTCGAGAAAAGAGGACAAAAGGAAGTGGAATGGCAAGAAGAAAAATTCAGTGGCAAGAAAAGAAGAGAAGCCCTATTGCAAGCATTGCAAGAAAGAAGGGAATAATGAGGACCATTGTTGGAAATTGCATCCTGAGAAGAGACTGAAGTGGTTCAAAGAGAGGAAAGGGAGGAAAAAAATTGCAACAACAACACGTCCAACAGACTTGGGATCTGATTCAGGAGATGAACCTAAAATCTCAGCGGTTGGTTTGACATGTAAAATTGGTGATGGATTTGATTCTAGAAGTAAATTGTTTCACATAACGGTCATTATGAGACATACTAAGATATATACATTGATAGATAGTGGATCTCAATCTAACTTGTTTTCAGAGGAAGTGGTTAAACAATTGGGATTAAACACTCAGATGCATCATAATCCTTACTCACTTAAATGGATAAGCAACAATCATAAATTGCACATAACAAAGCAATGCACATTAAAATTTGCAATTTCATCTAAGTTTGTGGATGAGGTAACATGTGATGTGGTGCCACTAAATGAATGTGGAATGGTCTTAGGAAGTCCTTATTTGTATGATCACAAAGCAATATTCTACAGGGAACATAATCAATATCACTTAATCAAAGAAGGAAAGGAATATGTTGTACATGCTCATCACTTAAAAGAAAATCAATCTCTTCAAACAATGGAACAATTAAGGAAGGCAACTCAAGCAAGCAACACACCTATAAGTGGGTCAAATCAAGTAATTGATCTTAAGCAAGAACATGAGATGATTGTAGAATGGAATTTCAATCATACTTTTCTTCAAGATAAGCTAATGCCATGCAAGTATTACAAACATACCAACTCATTTGCAGTCATATTTATGATGTTATAATTAGTAATGTTGTCAACATGGATGGTAGTGTCTTAAGTAAGATGTGACATAGTACAAGTGTTTAACAATATGTTGTTTGTTATCATGGTTGTTTTACAGTTGATCTTGATGAGACAATTGCAGAGTACAAAGTTTAAAGACAGAGAACAAGTGGGATTTCCTATCCCGCAATTGATGAATGGTTAGTATCCTTTTGGAGGACCAAAAGGTAATTAGTGGGGAGGCGTGATCCATAATGGATCTAGGAACTAAAATGGGTCCAAGAAGGCCTAAAAATCAAAATGATTATAATCACTTCTAAACGTACATGTGCATAGGCCTCGTCATTACAAACCCAATGCAAATTTAACAGGCTCAAACAAACATCGTATGTGAAAGATATCGTATTCTCTTTCTTTTTCCAAACAAGCAAAACATTGATGACTATGCAGTCTGTATAGTGCTAACATGGAAGCTGACTGTATAGGTCATATGGCCATATAGTGACATGGCAGGTATAGTGTCATGTTGACTGGGTAGACAGGTGGTCAAATCATGCTCTAACACGTGGCAGTTAGTGAGCAAGTGTAATGGTGCCACATAGCCCAGTTTTGGGCTGCCACATGGCACCCCTACATAGGTCAGCGATTGGAAAAATTGTATGTATTCCTGGGGAGTCGAACCCATGACCTCTGGTCTGGATGACGAGAATTGGTAGGTTCGAGCTACCAGCTCGCCCACATTAGTACTTAATAACTATTGTGTGATTTAAATATTTAAGCTTGTTTCATTGTAATTTGGGGGAAGTTAAGGGTTCGGGTCTATCCCCAGCCCCGACACAAACCATATGACCCTTCACCATATAATCGTTACACTATTTGTGGTGTGGGAATTATTACATGTTGTTAGCCCCCAGTTTTGGCGCTATAACATGTGACCATACATAAGCACCTACCTAAGGGCCAGGGCTTAAGGGATAAACCAGCGTGCCAACCTAGACCGTGGCCATATGGCAGCATCCCATATGACTAGGCGCTGGGAGAGAAGGAGTTTCACCCTATTATTTTCCAATTTCTGGTTTTTGACCATATAATAAAGATTTTAATTTATTTTTCAGCCATATTTGAGAGATTTTGGCCTTTTTTGGAGGATCTGGAGCTCTTTTTGAGGCTAGATATTGGGGGGAAATTGGGAGCTTGTTACTCACTTCAAGCCTATATAAACAAGAGGTTCTTGGAAGCCTGAGGAGAGGTTCATAATGGGGAAATGTTGAATAATTGAAAAGCCAAATCCATTTTTATGCAGGGAAGCCATTGAGGAGTGCAACTTTGCGGGCCATTTCTGAGAGATTTGTTCATCGATTTTTGGTGCCGCGAATTTTGATGGGTTGTTGAGATCTAGAAAAACAAAACCAGATCATTTTGTAATCCTTTTGGAACTTTTATGATGTACTTTTGAATATTTGAAAAAAAATAAGAAAGCCTCACCCACTAAGACAAAAGCCCAGAGACATAGGCGAGAATGTTGAACTCCATTAAAAACTTTTGTTGTTATGGTTTGTTGATTATTTTGCTTATTTCTTGATCTGTATATGTTTTTATGGATTCCATGTTTCATAATTAATTTTTCCTCTTTCATCAATTTCCTAAATGGTTAATGAACTCATGTTTTTAAAACTCAACCATAGTCTTTAAAATATCTTTTCGGATCAGTTGGGGAGGAAGTAGATTCAGAGGATGGAAAGCTCTGGAAAAAGGCCATGGGTGAAGAAATGGAAGCCTTGGAAAATAATGAGTCTTTGGATCTAGTGGAGTTGCTGACTGGAACAAATCTTGTTGGCAACAAATGGGTATTTAAAAATAAGTTTAATGCATAAGGTAAAGTGGAGATATACAAAGTTTATTTTGGTGATATTTTTTCTCCAGTTGCCAAGTTAACTTCTATAATATTTTTGTTCTCTGTTGCTGCTTCTTTTCATTTTGAAGTAGAACAAATGGATGTGAAGACAAAATTCCTACATGGGGATCTAGGAGAATAAATCTATATGAAACACCCAAAAGGATTTGTTGTAAAGGGAAAGAATGATCCATATGGATCTAGGGAACATCACATAAGTTTCAAAAGTGTCCCAGGAGGCCTAGAATGGCCTCAACAGGTAGAGAAAGGGAAAATTTTAAAGTTCCCAAAACTCATTTAAAATGACATGATTTCGAAGAGCGTGTCACAAGATTTCCAATGGCGCAAACATCTCATCAAACAGAGTTACATATTGAAAGATATTCACAGTCAAAGTTTGGTCAACCTAGCCTAGTGAGTAGGGGGATGAGTCATCATCCATACTGCCGAGATCAACATCAGTATGGATGAAATCAACATCCATACAACATATGTGGCATGCACAAAATGTGACATGTTTCATGTTGATGTCATCATGGTGATGTGGAAGCACTAGAGACTGCCACGTGTCACTCATATTTGGCGTTTTCGGGTCGATCCGTGGACCAACCGGATCATGCCCATGACAGTCCATACAAGCCTTACTCTCTTAAATGGATAATAAACAATCATATATTGCACATAACAAAGAAATGCACATTAAATTTTGTGGATGAGGTAACATGTGATGTGGTGCCACTAAAAGAATGTGGAATGGTCTTAGGAAGTCCTTATTTGTATGATCGCAAAGAAATATTCTACAGGGAACATAATCAATATCACTTAATCAAAGAAGGGAAGGAATATGTTGTACATTCTCATCACTTAAAAGAAAATCAATCTCTTCAAACAATGGAACAGTTAAGGAAGGCAGCTCAAGCAAGAAACACACCTATAATTGTGCCAAATCAAATAATTGATCTTAAGCAAGAACATGAGATGATTGTAGAATGGAATTTCAATCATAATTTTCTGCAAGATAAGCTAATGTCATGCAAGTATTACAAACATATCATCTCATTTGCAGTCATATTTCTAATGTTACCATTAGTAATGTTGTCAACATGAATGATAGTGTCGTAAGTAAGATGTGACAGAGTACAAGTGGCTAACAATATGCTGTCAGTGATCATGGTTGTTTTACAGTTGATCTTGATGAGACAGGTGCAAAGGACAGAGTTTAAAGACAGAGAACAAGTGGGATGGCCTATCCTGCAATTAATGACTAGTTAGTATCCTTTTGGAGGACCAAAAGGTCTTTAGTGGGGAGGCGTGATCTAGAATGGATCTACGAACTAAAATGGGTCCAAGAAGGCCTAAAAATCAAAGTGATCAGAATCACTTCAAAACAGATATGTGCATAGGCCTCATCGTTACGAACCCAATTCAACTTTAACGAGCTCAAACAAACATCATATGCAAAAGATATCGTGTTCTCTTTGTTTTTCCAAACAAGCAAAACTTTAATGACTATGTAGTCCGTACAGTGCTGATGTGGTAGCTGACTGTATAGGTCATACGGCCATACAGTGACATGGAAGGTACAGTGGCATGCTGACTGGGTAGACAGGTGGTCAAATCATGCTCTGACACATGGAAGTTAGTGAGAAAGTGTAATGGTCCCACGTAGCCCAGTCCTAGGCTGCCACATGGCACCCCTACATTGGTCGGTGATTGGAAAAATTGTATGGATTCCCGGGGAGTCGAACCCATGACCTCTCGTCTGGGAGACGAGACTTGGCAGGGTCGGGCTACCATCTCCCCCACATTAGTACTTAATAACTATTGTGTGATTTAAATATTTAAGCTTGTTTCATTGTAATTTAGGGGGAGTTAAGGGTTGGGGCCTAGCCCCAGCCCCGACACAAACCATATGACCCTTCACTATATAATCATTACACTATCCGTGGAACAAGATTTATTACATGTTGTTAACCCCTGGTTTCGGTGCTATCACATGTGACCATACATAAGCACATACCTATATGTTTAGCATGGATATGTGGGTTAGCGTCAGTTGGTCAGCCTAGCCTGCTGACCAAGGCACGTAACCAAAGGTGTAACCAGGGGATAATATAATAGTTTGAGCGCGTGGAAGCATAGAGTCGGGGCCATATGGCCATGCCAATGACTAGGGGTCGGGGCTTAAGGGCTAGACCAGTGCGCCAACCTAGACCAAGGCCATATGGCAGCGTCCCATATGCCCAGGGGATGGGAGAAAAGGGTTTGCAACCTTTTATTTTCCAATTTTGGATTTTTGACCATATAATAAATATTTTAATTTATTTTGAGCATATTTTAAATATTTTAATTTATTTTGGGTTTTTGACCCTATTTGAGAGATTTTGGCCTTTATTGGAGGATCTAGAGCTCTTTTTGAGGCTAGATCTTGGGGGAAAATTGGGAGTTTGTTACCCACTTCAAGGCTATATAAACCAGATGTTCTTGGTAGCCTGAGGAGAGGTCTAGAATGGGGAAATGTTGAATAATTGAAAAGCCAAATCCATTTGTATGCAGGGAAGCCATTGAGGAGAGCAACTTTGCGGTCCATTTCTGGGAGCTTCATTCATCTATTTTCAGTGCCTCCAGTTTTGATGGGTTCTTGAGATCTAGCAGAACACAACCAAATAATTTTTCAATCCTTTTGGCACTTTTATGATGTACTTTTTAAGCTTTGAAAAAAAATAAGAAATCCTCACCCACTAAGACAAAGGCCCAGAGACATAGGCGAGATTGCCGAACTCCACTAACAACTTTTGTTGTTATGGTTTGATGATTCTTGTGCTTATTTCCTTATCTGTATATGTTTTTATGGTTGCCATGTTTCATAATTAATTTTTCCTCTTTCATCAATTTCCTAAATGTTTAATGAACTCATGTTTTTAAAACTCAACCATAGTCTTTAAAAGATCTTTTGGGATCAGTTAGGGAGGAAGTAGATTCAGAGGATAGAAAGATCTGGAAAAAGGCCATGGATGAATAAATGACAGCCTTGGATAAGAATGAGTCTTGGGATCTAGTGGAGTTGCCGACTAGAAGAAATCCCATTGAAAACAAATGGGTATTTAAAAATAAGTTTAATGCATAAGGTAAAGTGGAGATATACAAAGTTGATTTTGGTGAGATTTTTTCTCCTGTTGCCAAGTTAACTTCTATAATATTTTTGTTATTTGTTGCTACTACTTTTGATTGTGAAGTAGAACAAATGAATGTGAAGACAATATTCCTACATGGGGATCTGGGAGAATAAATCTATACGAAACAACCAAAAGGATTTGTTGTAAAGGGAAAGAATGATATGGATGGATCTAGGGAACATCACATAAGTTTCGGAAGTGTCCCAAGAGGCCTAAAATGGCCTCAACAGGTAGAGAAAGGGAAAAAATCAAAGTTCCCAAACCTCATTTAAAATGACATGATCGCGAAGAGCATGTCACAAGATTTCCAACGACACAAACATCTCGTCAAATAGAGTTACAGATTGAAAGATATCCGCAGTCAAAGTTTGGTCAACCTATCCCAGTGAGTAGGGGGATAAGTCATCATCCATACTACTGATGTCAACATCAGTACAAATGAAACAAAAATCCATACAACATATGTGGCATGCACAATATGCGACACGTTTCATGTTCATGTCATCATGACATCATCATGGTGATGTGGAAGCACCAAAGACTACCACGTGTCACTCATATTTGGCTTTTTCGGGCCGATCCATGGACCAATTGGATCTTTCCCATCGAAGTCCGTACAATGACATAACAGTTCATACATTCCATATAGTGACGTGGCAGGCTGATGTGGTAGTTCGTACAGATGACGTGGTAGTATGTATAGTGACGTGGCAGGATGACATGGCAGTCCATATAGATGACATAGTAGGTGACGTCAGTAGGTGACTAGAAAGCGATGGGCCAATAGTTGGTTGCCACATGGCCCAATCAGAGGGTGCCACATGGCACCCCTGAAATTCCCAATGAGGGCATGTGACCGAATTTGCAAAAATTAAAATATAGTGGACCTCGCCATATTTGGCGGAGGTACTGCTATATTTGGCAGAGGTCCCACTATATATGGTGGTTCCACCAAACTAACAACAATTCCCCAAAATTCCTCTAAGGTAGCGATGATTCCCCAATAGTTCTCCAAGGTAGCGGTGATCCACCAGATTTAACAACAGATCTGCCAAAGTTAGCGCAAGTCCACCATATCTCGCAGCGGTCCGATAAATCCGTGCAATGTTTCCACCATTTTGGCACAGTATTTAGCGGATATGCCAAGTTTGGAAGAAGGATAAAGTTGGTTGGAGTTTTTTATATCATTTTTTGGTTAATAGCTGGAATGGGTGCCAAAAGGGGAGGCTTGTGGGCTTGACCCCGAGACCTCCCCAACCACTTACCTTTATTACAAATCCGCCAACCAATTGGGCTAACCACCCATTTGGTAACTCTTCCCAAAAATTTCATTAGAAGGTTCTTGCTTAATGCATGAGAGAGAGGGAGCATGCCCCACTCGTACGAATCTGTAAAGAGACATGATTTTTAATGTAGAGTACAATGCATTAATTGCACATAGTTGCCTGCAAATCGAGATAGAGGCCCAGAGGAGGCCTAGAGGTGCCTGTGTCCGATGGAGAGGATTTGGAAATCATTTTTAGGTAATTTGGTGATGCGAATCCAATGGTGAGGTCTGTTTTTGTAGGAGAGCTTCAGATTAGAAAGCTACGTCCTGGAGAAGCCAATGTAAGCATGTTTTTCATTATGTTGTTTTGTCATTAAATGTTACAACATAACATGCGTGTTACATGTTTGAAGAAGCATGGAGAGGTTGTAGCAAGGCCGCATGAACAACTTATTCCTTCTATCTTTTATTTTATTCTCTTCTTCCACATCAAACCAATCAGTTACATGTGATAGAGAAATTGTGGCACTTGCATGATAAGTAGCCAATGAAGCAGTTCTAAATCTCATAGTTTCGGGATCTTTGTATGGGATGCATATTTATGCTTGGATCTAAGAAGAAGATCTAAGGCATTTGATGGCTCCATGTTGACAGGGACCATCTTTTGTTCTTCCTCTTTTTATGTATTGAGTATGTGGGAATGATGTCCATGACAACATCATGGATGCCTCATGAACATGAGAACTTGTGAAGCTTGTATACATTCCTGATCGCAATCCGATCTCTTGTTTTCGTCACTGAAAAAGGACTTTGTCCTTACAACTTGTAAAGGAGAGACATAATTACAATAAGGATAATAAAGCGGTCAGGCCTTGGAGCATGACCCGGAGAGGTAGCCTCCACTGGGTGAACTCTGTTATCAACATAAGTGTCATATATGAATTTTTGTACATAGATCAATAAATACAAGCATGACATATAACACATAAGGAATTTACAGAGACTTTAATTCAATTTGGATTCAAGCTCATAAGACTTCAACTTTACC
Source organism: Picea glauca (assembly GCA_000966675.3). Classification (NCBI taxonomy): domain Eukaryota; kingdom Viridiplantae; phylum Streptophyta; class Pinopsida; order Pinales; family Pinaceae; genus Picea; species Picea glauca. Next base: position 204,719 of record JZKD02S0271528.1, read on the forward strand.
TTTAATTGCAAATCGCTCAAGTAAAACGATCCATAACTGGCCCTTTTGAAGGAGTGACAGAATCAACCAATTATTGGAAACTAATCACCACTGAGTTTAGATCAAAGGAGCTGGCATGGAAGATGAAAAAGTCTCTGTATGGTTTAAAACAATCACTAAGGATGTGGTATAAAAAAATTGATACTTATATGCTAGGACTTCGCTTCACAAGAAGCAAGGAGGATCATTTTGTGTATTTTAAACTAATTGGTGATCATTTGATTTATTTGGTCTTGTATGTGGTTGACATGTTGTTGATAGGAAACAACAAGGAGATTATCAATATGTGAAAAATCAGTTGTCATGTAAATTTGACATGAAGGATCTTGGTGTTGCAAATTTCATTTTGAGCATGGAAATTAAAAGAGATTGAGAAAATAGGAAACTCTAGTTAAATCAAAGAAAATATGTCGAGACAATATTGCAGACATTTAATATTAAATAATGTAAACCGGTCAGGGTCCCTATTCTTGTTGGTGTAAAGTTATATGCGAACCAATGTCCCAAGACATAGGAAGAGGAGAAGGAAATGTGTCGTGTTCCATATGTGACTGAAGTTAGAAGTTTGATGTATGCAATGGTCTGTACTAGACTGGACATTGCACATGCAATGGGAGTTTTGAGCAAGTATATGTCGAAACCAAGGAAGGAGCATTGGACAACAGTAAAATGGGTTTTTAGGTATTTTTTTGGCACTTCTAGCTATGTATTGTGCTACCAAGGAAGACCAGGATTTGAAAGAGTGTTGGACATACATGCTTTTGTTGATGTAGGCTGGGCTGGAGATATGGATCATAGGAGATATACAAGCAGGTATTTGTTTAACCTGTTTGGAGGAGCAATCAGTTGGATGAGAAAAATACATGTTGTAGTGGCACTTTCAACTACAGAAGTTGAATACATGGAAGACACTCATGCAAGTAAGGAAGAAATATGGTTACAAAGATTGTGTTCAGGTATTGGGTTTGTACAACAAGATGTAAGGATAAATTGTGATAGTCATAGTGCAATTTTTCTGGTGAAGAACCCGACTTATAATTCAAAGACAAAGCATATTGATGTTCGATATCACTTTACAAGAGACATGGTTGAAGAAAAGAAAGTGTTGTTGATGAAGGTGGACACTTTGAAGAATGTTGTAGATTCATTAACAAAATCTACGAGCACTGAGAAGTTCTCTTGGTGTAGAGGATCTATGGGCATTGCTTCCCTAGATTGTTGATTATGTAGCCTTGTAACCCCCTATAAGCAAAGAAAACAACAAGTGGGAGAATGTTGGGTATGTTTTATATTATTTACACGAATATTCCTAGTGTTTTCTACATTGCGTTGGGCGTGGAAGGGTTTGGGCGCAACACCCACGATAATTTTTTTCCTCGGGAAATGTGTCATATTTTTTCTTCATTTTTTGTGTCACCTCAATTTTCATGTCTATTGTTGAGTGTTTTTTCGGTAGATGGTTTTTTTCGATGGTTTTCCATTTCTGGTTAAGGAATTAGGGTTCTTGACTAATCCAGGTCATTGGGTTAGGGTTTTGGATGTCATTGGCTCCTATATGTATATTGTATTGTAAATAATGTATGACTGTGAATGAATATAGAATATGTTGGTTTTCCTGGTTTGGGTTTCCAGGGGAAAAATATCTATGTAATGTGTGTATTTTCCATTGTATCTTTTATGTTCTTTTACTAAAAATATCTTTGCAGTAAATATTGTACAAGGTTAAAATCTACAATTGCAAATGATGTAAATGCATTGATCTAGGGCATTGACATGTGTAACATTATCCACCATGAAGAAATTTGAATTTCCATGTAATAAGTCAAGTTATAAAAGTCAAGTTCTCAAGTTTTTGTTGCATGTTGCATATTGCATGCATGTCTAGTTGCATGTTACATGCATGGCATGCATTGCATGCATGTATGACATGTGCATGTTGAGTTAGTTCGCATAGATTTCCAAGTCACAAGGGAGAGATTTATTCTTAATTGGAGTGTAAAGTCAAGTTCTAAATTCGACCTCAAGTGTAACGCTGAGTTAAGACAAGCATGCAATCAAACTTCTAATTCAATCCCTCTCCCCTCTACCTCTCCACTCCTTTATAAGAGAGAGGTTGAACCTCTTTCTTCACATACATTATGCAGCGTGAGGGTGAAAGGTAGCAAGTGTTTTATCAATTCTAATATATATATGTTAGCAGGTTGCATACATATCTCTATTAGCAAGTTGCATACATATATATTAGCATTTTGCATACATATCTATTAGCAGGATGCATACATATCAATTAGCAGGTTGCATACATATCAGTTAGAAGGATGTATATATATTAGTTGGAAGGAAAAAAATATTTCCGTTAGAGGGTAGCACAATACACCTACAATGTTGTTGTATGTCAATCTAGAATAGACAAAGAAGAATCACCTAGGAAGAACACAACTTCTTGGGTGAAAGGTAGCAAGTGTTTTATCAGTGCTAATATGTATCTGTTAGTAGGTTGCATACATATCTCTGTTAGCGGGCTGCATACATATCTATTAGTAGGATGCGTACATATCAGTTAGCAGGTTGCATACATATCTATTAGTAGGTTGCATACATATAAGTTAGAAGGATGTATATATATTATTTAGTAGGAAAAAAATCTTTCCGTTAGAGGGTAGCACAACATAGCTATAGCGTGAGGGTGAAAGGTAGCAAGTGTTTTATCAATTATGCAATGTAAGGGTGAAAGGTAGCAAGTGTTTTATCATTGCTAATATATATTTGTTAGCAGGTTGCATACATATCTCTATTATCATGCTGCATACATATCTATTAGAAGGTTGCATACATATCTATTAGCAGGATTCATACATATCAATTAGCAGGTTGCATACATATCTATTAGTAGGTTGTATACATATCAGTTAGAAGGATGTATATATACTACTTAGTAGGAAAAAAAAAATTCCGTTAGAGGGTAGCATAATACACCTACAGTACTGGTGTATATCAATCTAGATGAGACAAAGAAGAATCACCCAGAAAGCACACAACTTCTTCCTTCAGTGTTGGTTTATAACATTAGAATAGGACATCAAGGTTTCTCATTTTTCTACAGGTCATACAATTTGGTCTAAGTCGTCTTGGCAAGCTCATTTAAGAGAACAATTTGATGGTGGATATTTTTAAGTGATCATACATTATTAATGCAATAAAATAAGATTGTTTGTTGGGGGGTTTCTCCCTGTATAGGGTTTCCCCGGGGTATATGCGTTGTGATCTTGCATCCTGGTAAATTATTATGACTATTGATGTTTAGTTTTATGAATGATGTTAAGCTAAGTTCAAAGTACAGTCATAATTTAAATAATTACTTACAGTTTACAATCAAGGTCAAAATTTAACATAAGTAGTGTTGACGGAAAAAATTGACAAACTGTCAACTGGAAGAACAAGTCTGGTCCAGGGTTATCTAAGTAACCCAAGACATTTGGTGTAACATGTTCTGATGGGTTTAATGGCTCCGTTAGCCAATCTAAGGTCCTAAAATAAAGAAAGGGAATAAACTAACTAATGTTAAAACTATAATATATATACACACTCTAAAATAATTATTGTAAATGTATTTAAGCAGAGAAAGAAAACATAAAAATATCACTAATGGACAGAATTTACAGGTTGCAAGTTTTAATGGAAACTTACGAAATCAATGTAAAATAATTGTTTTTGAGAAGCACATAAAGAAAGAACATTTGAATATTTTCTGCTTTCCAATTATAAATCTAACAAAACTTGAATTAAATAAGATATGAAACAAAGATGTACAGATGGTCAAAGTCGATCTAAACTTTGTTGTTTCACTAATACATAAAATGACAAAAATTAGAAGAAAATAAGCTAACTTGATATTAATTCATTAAATGTGTTCATGCCTCTATATGAATCAAGAGCATCCAGTTGCCCCACCTGTGAAAGAAATCTGCAATAGGCTTATACTAAATATTTCCTAAATAAATTCAAGGAATATATTGGCAGCTAGGATTTAAAGAAAAAGAATATGAAACACATATTACTTCAGTGATCTTATAATTGCGAATGCTTACAGTCAGAGAAATATTTATGTAACACATTCATTTTATCTATCAATTAAACATCAAAGAAAAAACCTTGAAATTAAAATTGATGCGATGATCAAAGTCACAACATATAGAACAACAAATCATGGACGACATCTACAACATGAATATCATAGAACATAACATGTTATTGAGACTAAATCTACACAACATATTAATATCCCAAGATCAAATAAAACAAAACATCAATGAAACAACATTCACAATGGACTAAAGCCGAAATGTTGTACGCTCTTCCATTAAGTCCTGAAAAATCATTCATCCATAATTGGTTCCGGGCCAAGATGCTTTCACTTACAAAATGCAAAGTATTTAAAGTGTTTTTTTTTAATATCATCTTCTTATCTCCTAGAATAGGATCAGATCTCATGAGATCAAAATATTACAAAAATGGAGGGCCTACAGCCACTCATAACTGAATTGTTTCTTTTCAAAAATTAATAATTTTTTTTCTTATTTACAAAATAAACGGGAATGGGATACTAATCATCTAAATAGAACATGTTCCACCTCAGAAAATCAGCATCAAGATCTATCATGTCCTGAAAATGAAACAGGGACAAGTTAGATAATTTATTAACAACTAATTACTAATTTTTTATTTTAAAAATGACTTGGCTATAGAATTGAAAGATTATGTAGCCAGTCTTATCTTGGTAAAATAAATCTAATTTTAAATGGATTTGATTCAAAAATATAAGATGAATGTAATAAGAGGGAAAAAACCGTTTTACCATTTCAACCATCGACTAAACATGGATAAGAATAGCTCAGAATTGATTATGACATTAACATTGTTTGCGTTTTTTTATCACAATGTTACCTGTATTCTTAAGGCATTTATCTTGTCTCTCCGCGTGTTCTTTGAGGTCATGATTTTATTTTTTCATTAATTCACTGTGAGCTATGAGTATTTTAATTCGAGCTTGGAGGATGGGGATATCAGTGTAGTATCGTTCAATCCAATGCATGCAAACCTCACATTTCACAGGAGGGATGATATGTTGGCGAAGTGTACAATCAAGTTTGGTTGTATCAATACTACCTGTTACACTCCCTTGACAAATCTTAACACCATTAAACCCCTCTTTACCCTTGAAACACAGTGGAAGATTATTAACAAAGTCATACGATTGAGTTGGATCGGATCTTTGACAATCCAGATCTTCTTCAGCCAGGAACTCTTCAATTTCAAGATCTGAAGCCTCATTGACCTCGATCAAGCCGATCGAGCTCAAATGAGGTTTAGTTTGATTTCTTAACTTTCTCGAAATCAATCGACCAACTCTTTTATTCTGAAACCCTAATGATGTGTTTGTTAGTTTTGACTGTTTGCGATATTCGTCAACACAGGGTTTCATAGTGGCGTTATGGCCAGAAATTAATTCATGCATAAGGGTTTCAATGGAACCAACATCCTGTTGCTCATGTGAAGACTGATTGGGCATTGCCTTGTCTCGAGGATTTCTCTTTAGATATTCTGGCTCGTTACTTGAAATGTCAAACTATTTTCTTAGCAATGGTTCACCCAAAATAGGGGTTTCTACAGGAATGGTTGTAGAAAATCCATTTCTAGTTAAAAATCCATCCCAACAATCACCCAGGGTTGTCAAATGGTGAACCAACAACATTTTAATTAAGCCATGGTGAAAGAGACTAGAGTCAAGGCTCTGTATTTTATACCTTTTAGACATCTTGTACATGATTCTCAACAAATAGAAAGGCACATTCAAATGAAAACCTATGAAGTGCATAAGCAACCTTATATGATAGAGAAAAACTAGACCATAATGACCCTCGCAGGTCACAAACTATTTAAGGATCAATATCAGACCATGCCACATACTCTTAATCAAAGAAATATGGATACCTTTCTCGCAGCAATCGATTTTCTTGGAGGTCAGGAAGAGGATCCATGGAACTTCTTTGATTTTCGAGTTCTTGAACCACTTCTCGCCAGTGGATGGAAGCCCTATGGTTTCACTGACAAACTCCTCAGTGACCTCTAACTGGATATATCCAACTTTCTCCCTACACCCATCGAAAGTCTACACAAATTCCTTAGCCACTTGGAGGTTATAACCTTCAAACCTTTTGATGAAGGCATCCTAGCCTTGACCTCTTAAATCCTCTATTGCATCATCATGACAGAGCAGTGCTTGGTAGCGATTTGGCTCCAATCGAACAATACGGGCCATTACAAATATGACTGAACTGTAATAGGGGAGACTCAAGACAACTCTGGGTTTAGATGGCAGGAGTAAAAGAAACAAATACGAGTGGATAAAATGGAAACAAACAAAACAAAATCTCTTTGAAATCATAGTATAAACACTGAGGGTTTGGTCATGATGCTTTATCATACCTAGTAATGAAGCCCTCACATACATAGCATGAAAAACCTTCAACCCGTAATGAAAAGATTTTTAATTTTCTCTATCATCAAAAGGATTAAGTACAGGGTATGGTATTTTCACATTAATTCTCATGACTAGCACGAATATAGTTGATTTGCAAAGGGTTTAAATATACAAAAATGTTCATAATTCAAATGTGAACCAACTAAGTATATAGATATCATATCAACATTCAAAACATTCAAAAGGTAAGTCATTCAAGTGTTACATATAGAATGGATACAAGCACAATGACTCTCTAACAGAATGTTTTGAATAGGAATATAATACGAAGCTAAGTTTTCATGTTTGATTCATGCCTTTAGTCATGAATCAAACATGAAACAAAACGAAAACGCAAATTTTAAAGAATTAATGAACATCTTTTATAATCCAGTAATCATCTCCAAATGATCATATTTACAAGATGAGGTGAAGGCAGCTACAGAAAGTGTCGTTTGTCATTCAATAGTAAAATCATGTAGGGTTGCTAACAAGTACATATCAAACCATGATCATTGTATTTATTTTATATTACCAATTGTTTTATAAAATGTAAAGATACATCGATAGAAGAGTTATTTTACATAAATTAATAATGATAAAAATAAGATTTAGATGTACAATTCCCTTAGATTACAAACCATTAAATTACTGTCATTACATTTCATATCAAAATAGATATCCCTTTTCTTTCCTTGTCCACTCAAAATGCACTCATCATTACCTACTTTCATTTTCATCTAGCAATTCACATTCATTATTGGAATCATTTATCTCAATGATGCAATATCTTCTAGTAGTTTAGGAATCTATATCATGGAATCCCTTATCCTTATCTTTAGTTGTTATAAGATTAATATAACTATGGAATTTGGTCTTGATTCCATCATATTATTCTCAATCAACTTCAACTCAATTTTATAAGACAATTACATGCTATAGAATGTTTTATTCCTCCATTCGTAGCTTCCAAGTGAGTGAAAATTCATTATTTTCTGAACACATTCTTCACACATAAGTTGTTGGTTTGTAACCTACAACCCTTCCAAGAATATATATGAATTTCTCCCAAAAATGGATTTCCCGTCACATGAGCCACACACCACCTTATGAAGCCCTTGTTTCCTATTTTTTGATAGATTCCTTCTAGCATATGAGGCTTCCATAATTTCCTCCTTTGCAATTATCCTCTGCAACCTACATTACATAGTTTCATTTCATTATATCCAATATTTATAGACTTGCATCCTCATTTATGCATAATAATTCCATTTTTGTTTGTTCATAATTTCTAGACTCCTTATACCTTTCATTGTTATTGTCTTATTTATAACAACTAGTCTCACTAACCAAGACCATACATAGCTCTTGTATATAGAGTCTATACCAACCTACATGTGTTGATCTGAATCAATGCATTACATGTGTTCTAGCTAAGGCACCATCAAACACTCTTAATCCTTTCTTTCTTATCGATTAAGACGGAAACAAAATTGCGAGGGCCTCCACTGTCAATCATGGTTTTCATAATTATATCTTGAATATCCATGCATATCAAGAGTGCTTCTATGATTCTAGTCAATCCTTAGGTATTATTGATCCAATTATTCAACCTACTAGCTAATATGCACCTTAGGCTACCATACTTTTATCCATCCAATTGTTCCTGCAATTAATTGTGCAAGCATCACTCACTACAAGGAGAACACTTTCTTGTAGAGTTTTTTATAGAATCTCCCCAAAAAATATATATCCCTTCTTTGTTTATAGTAGATATTGTTAGTGGAGGTGGGCAACTAAATATTTTTGTGGAGGTTTTTATCATCATGCCTTTAAGGTACATGCACACTAGTGCATACATACACAATAAATCACTTATGCTTCAATGTTAAAAGACACCGTCATATGTTATGATAAAAATTACACACTCCAAATAAATCTCACCAGTGCCATTGAACATTACACACCAGTGCACATTTATGTCACCAAGCACACCACAGTAGGGTAATAAATAAATAAATTACCAAACCAATTTTCATTGTTACAATGCATCCCATGCTTCCAAACTCTCAAGAAAGAACCAATACTCACCCTCCTCCCAAAGGTGTCATGTTTCTAGTTCTCTACAACGACTTGGATATCTCCATTGGTAGATTCCACACATTTCCAAATTTTGGAAATTACTAAAAATGATCATTTCCTCTCAATGGTGAAACTATGCCTCCCTGGGCATAAGAGGCTAGGTAAATGGTTTATTACCTTCTTTTTTGCATTTTCATCCAATTAAAATTTGAATTTAGTTCAAAATTTGACATTTTTTTCAATAATTTTTTTTTGTAGGACCTTGGGATAGTACGAATAAGACGAATCCACATGGGCGTCATGTGTCCCTTGACCATTAATGCCCGAAGAACCTTGAAAGGCCATAAATTGCAATCCATAGAACAGATGTGAGCATGAAAGTAGTCATTAGAAAGATCGTGGCGAGAAGAAGAAGATGGAAATCCCAAAAATAGGATTTGAGATGTTTAAGGAAAGAGAAATCATGATTCCCCGTCCCTTAAAAGAGTACTTATGGGTCATGTGTGTTACACTATCATTCAAGATAAAACTTTCATGACTCTTCAAAATAGAGTTAGCCATGCATCCACGGTATTCATTCAATCTTCGAAAGTGAAATTTGTGCTTTACATTTCACTCATTTAGGCAGTCATATCGTTCCTTTAGTATACATACACTCTTACATCATACATGTGCATCACTTGCATATTTAATATCATTCATATCTATTTGGTATTAATATAAGTCTTCATATCAAGAAACCTCACAATGCATTAAATCCATGCACTCAAGCATATAAAAACATATAGCCAAACATTTATCATGGAAGCTCATTGCTTGCACCTATTCCATGTCATTCATACACATGGACATATCAGAGTACCATATCCTCCTCCCAAGGATCGTGCTTCCATTCTTATGACAAGTCTCATAGAAATACTCAACACTGAGCTTCCCTCTCCGCTGAAAACTTGTAGTCATTCACATGACATCCACATGGCAAGTTTAACATACATAATCATAACTATGTCCCCCTTTCCAGCAGTGCCCAAGGAAACAAGACAACTTATCAAGATTCTCTTTCATGTCTCAAACCATTTTTGGTTAACATACATTTTTATCAAGGTAATCTTTTTCTAGATTCCCTCTCATTACTACTTGAGAATATCAAGCCATGACTTATATGGATACCATCCACCTATGGATGTCAACCTGACCCATTGGTCATCTAGAAGTGCCCCAAAATTTCCCTTACCACATTTAGGATCAACATTTAATTAACCATTTTACCTCATTTATCATATATTTTAATGTCTAATAACATTTGGAATATTTCCTTAAATCCCAAATACAATTTTGAATTCTGTTGCTTACTAAGTATTTTAATACAGAACTCCAAAGAATCTTTAGATCATAATTAGTCTTGGGAAGAAAGTCCATCTCCTTCCTTTTTTAAATTTTTGTAGAGGTTCTAGTTTTTTGTGTTTATCCCCATAAAAAAAACATAACATATGTTGTACATGTAGATCATCCCCAACCATTACACCCATAATTATTATTTCTATTCAGCAACAACCATGGATGAAGGTTACTCTCCTCCTCCCATAGGAATTCTGGCAGATTAATTTTCTATCCACCAAGGAAGGGAGGGTGTTGTGATTACTCACTTAATCACCCATATTTTTGAAGTTTCGCTTATCACCTTGATTAGAAAAGCATTGCCCAAAAATCCCCATACCCATAAACAAATTTGTTTCTCAATTCCCTTTAGAACCAAAGAGTTGCACATGTTCTCCCTCTTAAGAAAATGGTCACCAGAACCATTCCTCTTGCTTCCTCAACATCATCAACATTTTACTTATGTTGCTATAGTTAGATCATCATTAACCATATGATCCATGACATCACCATATTTTACATCCAATGGTAGACTATAATAAGTATATATGCATGCTCTATCTTTGTGATATGCATTTCAACATATCTTTGTGCACCAAGCATTGTACCCATGTCTGCAGTGCAAACATGTTCCACTTACTTACCTTTTGTATTTTAATGCATAGACCTACCCTTAGTTAATATGGACTTACACTGCTTTAGCACAACCATGAGATTTTGAACTTGCTCATGTCATTCCACTTCTTCCATGAGGTTCATTCTCAATCCACATGACTTCTTTTATTTTACAATGAGGGATTACCCCAGTAGGAAGTTGTCAAGTAGGTTTATCTCACCTACTTCCATAATGCCTCTAGACATGGAGGATTGTTCTCCCAATGGGAAATCCTTCATTTAATCAACACTTTTAATTAACATAGGCTTCATTAAGCCCACTTTTAGGCAACTCCTGCCACCTATTCAGTCCATTTTCTTTTTGGACTTAAGTATTCCTTAAAACATATTTATGCCAATTGTATCCAAGTTTTATTATCATTGTCCCTTGGCATAATCCCACTTTTGTAGAATTATCTATCATTTCCCAAAATAAATGATAGGCTTCTTCTGGCACAATCTAACATGATTCAATCTCGTTGGGTAAGATCCCAACTGAATTTTAATCTACATCCTTCTCCTCAAGGAACTTATGTAGATAATTTCCATATGACAGTAATACTCTCAACGGGCTCATCTAAGCCTTGGTAAACTAGTCTTATGACTATTCTCTAGCCCATCTAAGTCTATGTTTGAATCATCCTCTGCTAAATAGGGTAGGGTAGGGTGCCCTCTCCCTTAAAGTTTTTTAAGAAAGAAAAATCACATGACTCTTTTATGATCCCAAATAGGCCAAGTGTTGTTTCCCTCTCTGATACCACTTTGTAACACACCCAACACCTTAGATATCATTTTAAGGGATGGGGCATAAGAATTTATATTTTCTCAATCATCTCAAATCCATGAAACTAGGATTAGATTGCCTTGGATTCGATGAGGGTTTTCCAACAACTATAAATTTGTCCAGATCTGAGTTATGGAATGCAAGTTATGGTCCTTCAAAGTTATTTAGGCCTTTACCGACTAGGGTATTTCAGCACCATGTGGCACCCACGTGGTTCTCTATCACCTGGCATGCCACCTCATCATAGCATACAAAGACTCACTCAACTAGAGGTTCACGCTTGTCTAGCTCTTATTGGCCTATTAATTTAATTAAATATTTCAAAGGAGCACTTAGAATTATTAAGTTTGATAAACTCCTAACTCTTCAGACATTAGCGAGGTTCCTCATCGTGTTCTTATCAACATACCCCCAAAAATCCTGAATACCAAAGATGAAGAGAGGGTCCCACATGTATTATGCCTTTACGAAAATACAACTAATTACATTACCCCACAGTATAATTAATTATGTTTAATATTTATTATAACATTAGAGTACGGGAAGGTAGGTTCGTTGTGCTCCTCAGGTTTTCTACAAATTGTCAGGGATCCTCTTTCTGTCACAACCTCTGTGAGGTTTATCAGATACTTCCTTAGCATCAAGATCGCGACCTTTTTCTCAGGTCTAGTTTTCTGCAAATTCTCAGAGACCCTCTCTCTTTCATAGCATCTGCGAGGTTTATCAGATGCTTCCTCGGCATCAATATCGCGACCTTCTTTCTCTAACTAGGGACGGATCTTTGGTCTTGTAGGCCAACAACACACAATTCCTTTTTCTTCAAAACTCCACTTGTTTGGCGATAATAGAATTCTCCCTTCTGCCCCACTGAGCTCAGGGCCTCCAAGGGGTTTATTAGATGCCTTCCCAATTGGATTTCCTCTGTGCAAGAGAGTCCCTTCACAACTACACTGTCCCTCGATGACCTGTCCTTCTAGCATCGATTTCTTTCCAGCCAACACCATGCCCACGACCCTCTTTTACTTCAGTCTGGGCTTCGAGTCTTCTATGCTCCATCTCATTACTCTTCCACGAGTTCCGTGATCTTTATATTTCACGTGCTTGTGCATTCTTTTCAGCAATTCTCTTCTTGAGAGACCGAATTCCTCCTCTGTTTCTCCCTGTAGTGAGAACAACTTCTTCTTTCAGTTATTCTTATGAACTGGAGAGCCTCACACACTCTCCTCTTTCTCTAGTCTTTTTCTTCTCTTAGCATATCCAGGTTGCACGGCCCCTCGTGGGCATGGTCTCCTTCTCGTCTACCTTCGTGTGTATTCTTGCACACCTTTTTCCTCTCTAGGAAGGTTTTGTACCTGTCCTATTCCTTCTATCAGAAGGAAGTTAGGTCAATATGGGCCTACAGGAAACTACACTCTGTGGTACTTCAGGCTAACAATTTTTGGTCTCTCGAGCGAGACCCTCTATGCTTCCATTCATTGGGGTAGTTGATTGTTCAACCACCAGTCCTTCTCATAAATTGATTTTTTCTTGGAATCAGGATGAGGCTTATTATTTTAGCAAAGAGAATTGGGTCATTTTGACATGATAAACCCTCTCTATAGTTTTCTCTCTCTTTCCTCTAGTGATATCATGTCTAGTACTTCAAGGGTTCACTCCCACAGCCAGTTGTTGGCAATCTAAACAATAAGATATTGACATTATTCACATGCCATAACATGGTAATCATAGATAATGATTAATTTCAAGCTAGGGAAACATGGGTATTACAATTCCCCCCCCTTCAAAGGAACATCGTCCTCGATGTTCTTTCTCATTAACACTTGTCATGCCTTTGTCATTCAACTGCTTCAGAAATCTTAATCCTCTTTTTTGGTCTGGTCCTTTCCAGACCCTTGGCCTTTATCACCTGCCTTCAATAAGTTTAGACAACAAGCATATTAATCACAATTTCATACAAAAACATTTCACTGTTGTTTAAAATTCAATATACTTATGCTAGATAAAGATAAGCATACACAATAATGATATGCTAGGTAAAAATGTTAGGTTACTCAAAAGTAATACGTATAGCTAAGTATCACTTGAGACCAACCACTACTTAAAGCAAGAAGATTTTAACTTGAATAATTTGTTAGATCAAAACTCTACTGGAAATAAAAATTTAAATAGTTTTATAACATGTTGAATTTGTCAACAAAACAACTAAATTCTTAAACATGTTGAATTGGCTAACAAAACAACTAAATCCTTAAAGATATTTATGCTGAAAGGCTTACACCTATTGACTATGGGCATATTTAATAGGTTTTTAGTGCTTAATCAGTTTTGTATGGACAAGATTAAATATTGATGGAATATTCTTAGTAGTCCCAATAAATCAATGGTTGTGATTTCAACCACTAACTTCCTCACTAGTATAAAGACATCAGATTTACTATGGTGGCTAGCTGTGATTAGGGTTTCATTTTCTAGGCCAACCTAAACCTTTGGCCTTCACCAGCCACGTTCTGGACACACTGCTTCCTTCCAGTCAACTCCTTCCGACTCCTTCCGTTCACCTCTTAGTCGTTTCTCTTTCTCGAAAGTTCAGGTTTTGCAAACCGTCTTTTTGCAAGCTGTCTTTTTAACGTTCACCAACCACTAATTTGTGGCTGTGCTAGTTTATTACATCTTAATAAAATGACCATAGAGAATAAAGAATGAATATATAAATAAAGAGAGATAAATCGATAGCCATATGGCGCAATGCTTGCATTTCGTGGGTGTAATGACATTCACATAAAGTTTTTAAATAAATATAGCAGGGAGGATGCCTCTATGGTCCATGATTGCTCAGTAATATACAGTTTACAGTATTGAATTACTCAGCATTGAATGTTGTGCTGTAAGAAGTAGTATATACATTTTAAGATCACCCTGATATATATAGGAGTATATTTAGTGATGTATATACCATCTGTAACAATATTCAATACTTCTTAGCATGTTTGTAGTATATACATTCAATATTCAATACTTCTTAACCTGTTTGTAGTATATACATTTTAAGATCACCGTGATATATATAGGAGTATATTTAATGATGTATATACCATCTGTAACAATATTCAATACTTCTTAGCGTGTTTTATTCAATACTCAGCATTGAATGTTATGCTAGCGCAAATAGTATATACATTATAAGATCACCGTGATATATATATTGGAGTATATTTAATGATGTATATACTATCTGTGACAACATTCAATTCTTAGCCTGCTTTATATTTTTCATCATTAAAGTAACTTTAAACTATTAAAGTAAACGTTAGACGAGAGTTTACTTTGGAAACTTACCTTGTCGGCGGCCCCTTTCACCTTCCTCACTGTGGGAACTTATCTTGTCGGCGGCCCCTTTCACCTTCTGTTCTCAATCAAACGCCTTTATTAAAAAAATGCTAAAGTGGTCAAGAATATCAGAATATCGCTTATTTTGCATAAGAAAAAATTGCGCGCTCAATAGACTGAACCAATCAGTAGGAATTAGGAATTCACGAGGGAGCCTGCAAAAATTAAAGTACGAAGCTTCAGAGCTGCAGCGCAAAAGGTAGGCCCGACATTAAAGAAAGAAAAAGAAACGAAAACACAAAAGCAATAACGGTCATCGACTTCCCATTTCTCTTTCCACTTTAAAATGAAGTTAACTTTAAAATGGAGTAAGTTAATTGGGGAGTAAACAGAATTGTTTTTAGTAAAAATATGGATTTGAAGGCCTGTAAATTTTCAGATTTTTAGAGGTAATCTGAGTTTTACATAGATCAAAGTGCTATGCATTTTAAAATCTTACTACAAGAATTTTATCTCATTTTAAACCAGCTTAAATACTCAAAAAAAAAAAAAAAAAAAAAAATTAAATTTTGAATTAACCTAAAATTTAAAACTGCACTACCAAAAAAAATTAAAAACTTGCCATAAGAATATCTTCTTCCAAAATTAACCCAGTCTCTTTTAAATATTAGCCCACTCCCTTTTAAATATTTAGATCTTAAAAATACATATACGTAGAAGTGGAGGACTAGTCCGTATTGATGAAAGAAGAATTTCTTAGGCTGTGAAGCAAACTCTCGCCGCCCACTTTGCTCTTTTTGGCCGTCCACAGCCTGTACTGAATTGTCCAGTTTTCATGAACAGTGCCAGGCGCGGAGACCAACTAACTTTACTCACGTGAATCGCTGTGACCTTCTTTATGGGATGATGAATGCTTGCGCTCTACTCAAAGGTCGGATTTCTGTTCTTTAAGTATTTTATTCCAGTGCAAAACATTGATATATAGAGAGCTCCATCGATAAGGAAATCAGCTGGTTTGCTTGTTAGGACCAACGTAGGTCAAGTCAGCCATCGTTGTATCATTATTGCCTGTTCTGTTTATATCCTGTGCTATTGTAGATTTCAGGAGGAAATATGAAGATAGGAGGGGCGCCTTCGGTGGTGAAGCAAGTGTGGTCGGTCCTGAGCGAAGTGCTGAAATCGAAATCAAATGCTCTCAAGGACAAAGCAGCCCACACATTGAAGACCAAGGTTGCTGTTCTCGGCCTCATCAAGAACAAGAAGATATTCGGTGCAATCTCTCACAAGATGAATTCCCTGTTTGGAAATGAAGAATGCCAAAGTCACTCCTGCAACAACATGGCATTGACGGTGTATCATGCTTCCGCTGCCGATGAGATGCCTTGTGAAGTGCTACAACACTGCGAGCGGGAATTGGATTATATATCCCACGCGCTTTTTGAATCAGAGACGCCCGCCGAGAACCCTAGAAATTCTGTTTCTGTTGCAGACGGGCGAATGTCTACTTGCTCCGACGTGAGCCAGCTGGAGGACGAGATCGACATTTTGGCGGACGCTTTTATCAGAAGGTTTCGCACTCAAATGTATTTGCAGAAACAGGATTCCTTCGAACGATATCGGGAGATGTTAAACCGGAGCCTCTGAGAGTTACAACTCCTCCTGCATAGATATATAATAAGGAGTTTGAAAAATTGCAGATGACAAGACTGAAGAGAAGTTCATTGGAAATAGTTATTTTAATCCTTTTGACATGGGAAATTGAAGAGAAGCATTGATTCTCTATGCTCCCATGCAAGGACAGATTTATTACAGAGAGAGCCCTATACTATTCTTTTATCTGTGCGATTTATTGTAAATTTGGAGAAGAGCGGGTCCTCCATTCATGATTTATTATGTAAACTTGTGGATTTTCTCAATTGCTGGTTCTATTATTGAACCATGCTATGTTACAAATTGTTCATTGCATCAATATCAATCAAATAAACCGTTGGTTGCTTTGCTCCAATATTGGATTTCCTTCACTGTTTCGATCCATTGAATTTGTTTAAGTGTTTTTTCTATTTCATTTTTGCTGTAATATGTTTTAGCAATTGAAAGTGAGAACCGTTCCTTTGGTATAAACATAGGCGCGTTCTTTTCCTTTCCACCAGGGCTAAGAGGATAATAGTTGTATGTTGTTTAGCACCATATTAGATGGTTTTACCAATTTTTAGCCTGAGTGTTCAGAGGCTCATATGCAAACAACTCCGGTAATTGAATAATGGAGCTATCCAATAATTATCTAATCAAAAGAAATACTGTAAATTTTAATTTTATATAATATTGTTGATGGTATTTTTTTTTTTTACTTTTATATTTTATGATAAAATTTGGTTAAAGATTGTTGGAATTTCAAATTTGAGTAACTAAATCATTATAATTTGAGTGAGTGATTAAATCAGTATAATTTGAGTGTACTGGATGGATTTTTCATGATGGTGAATTCATTTATACATTAAAAAGTACAATTTAAACAACATAATGTTAGGCAGCCCAAACAAAACAGAGCATAAAATAAACAAGATCAAACAATGCTGAATTCATTTAAACATTCAAAAATACAATTTAAACAACATAATGTTAGGCAGCCCAAGCAAAACATACCATATAACAGAGCATAAAATAAGCAAGATCAAATAAGCATTAAAAGACACATCAATCATATATTTGACACAGTGATTTATGTGGAAACCCAATAAAGGGAAAAAACCACGGTTAATGATTATCCGTATTGTTATTATTCAAGGGAGAATTACAGTAGCCTTCATAGGCATACAATCATCCCCTGCCTGAAAAAATCCAAAATAGATAGAAGCCCAGCATCAGCATGTTATTGATGTTTGTGAGTGTTCGCTTGCTCTCACACTCTTCACACATTGCACTCACACCTCTATGGGTATGCTTACATATATAACATCTATCACTAGGTTAAACAAACTGATCATGAATAGATCACATAGTTACACTAGCCGTTCATAAATAGATTGCATTCATGGGCATTAATATAGCTGGATGCATGTACATGTGACAGCCTGAGGAAATTTGTTGACATGTTTCCAACAAAGAAAATAGTGATTTCACCAAAAATCTGTTTAGCAAAATTCAGATAAAAAAATTCAAAGAATCGCGCCATATTGTTCTAGCGCTCACTGGTTGGGCGTTTGATCACTGGAAGTTTGAGTTCATCGCAAGATGTTTGTAGTTGACCTCTACGAGTTTGAGTTGCAGTTATTTCGAAGTGCTTGATGTTACTCTCCACAGAACCTCGAGAGAAAACTCCCAAAGATTCTTGGCCTTTACCAGAATTATAGTTATTACAGATAGATTACTCAATGAATCTCAGTAACAATTAACCCTATAACTCAATTAAAAGTTTTTTAATTAACATAATAAACCAATTGAATTTCTTTAACCAACCTTATTAAACGCCAAGTTGCTCGCACTCGTGGGGATTTATTCCACATTCGGTGAGGAAAGCGATTTCTTGGCTAAGTTAGCTCCCAGTGGTAAGGAGATTTATTCTGCATTTGGCCAGGAAAACAAGCTTTTGATTAAGTTGCCGACACTGGTGGGTATTTATTTCAGAATCTTTTGGCTACGCTACCCCACTGATGGGGATGTTATCTGAGCCTCTCTTCTCTCTGCTATTTTCTTCCTATCTTTTCGGCTAAGTTATGGCCACTGGTGGGGATTCACTCTGAAATCTTTTGGCTTGATGTTGCGGCCACTGGTAGGTCGGTGGTCTCTAATCTTTTGGCTAAATTGCTGCCACTGCATCACTGGTGGGGCTCTGTTCAACAATCTTTCGGCTAAGTTTCAGCCATCCGCGAGGATCTAATCCGCAAAAGCCAATATTTTAGCCAAGTTAATGTCGTTGTTGGGGATCTATTCCACTTTATTTCTTCTAGTATTTGAATATCGGTGGAAAATAATACCAGTTCAGTTCATTTCTACAAACCAATCAATCTCCATGAAATTTCAACTTTGACATGTTTTCTATGATTTGAATATCGGTGGTAAATAATACCAGTCCAGCACTACAAGCCAACCAAATTCCAATCTCCTTTAATTTGGAATTGTACATGTCTACTAGGATTTGAACATTTGTTAGAAGTCACACCTCTACAGCTTGACAAACCAACCAACCACTATTAACAAACAGATTAATTTATATACAGTCTCTGGAATTACCATATTTCTCCAATAATTATTGTTATCAGTCATGCTAAATGTAGTTAAATACTAGCACAGCAGCAAAATAGCTGCTGGTGAACGTGGAAACGTTGAGAAGATGAAATGAATCTTTAAAAGAATATATTAAATTTTATTATCTATTAACAAATAAACTGTTGGGCTTCATTTATCTGGTGTTAATATTTTAATTTCTGTTAATCACT
>JZKD02S0271528.1:283655-307265 GCA_000966675.3 Picea glauca
TCAGGAAAACAAATTTCCTGGTTTTGGAAATGAGCTTATTGCATTGTTTTGCAGTAACCAAAGAGATGGTGGTAGGCGGTGCTATCTCCGGTATCCTGTACAACTTATTTCCCAAGGTGATAATAACAACACGAGTCTTGGACTCATACACAACATGTCGCTTCCACAAGTATGGTTGGCCTAATAATACATTAGAAACATCAAGAGGAGCAATGTTACATAATACCTTATCCATGAAGGGCTTGATGTTGTAGGGAAGGTGACATTGTTGGATGATACAGAGGTCCCGTCCTTAGTGCAACCACTCGATGGTGTATGGTTGTGGGTGTGATGTGGTCGGCAAGCCCAGCCGCTTCATGAGGTTCTTTTGGCTCTCTTTGTCGAAAATGAACTACAACAGGGAACCCTTTACCCACATCTTGGAATGGAAGAGACGCTCTGCCTCCTCTGGATCTTCTGGTTCCTCCTTCTAGATCTTCGTGGTCGCAATGGTGGCATTAGGCTCTGCATCGATAATTTGCTTCCCCCTGTCATTCCCCTTGTTAGGTTCTAATTCAGAGTTGGAACATGCATCCGATTCATAATCCTTCAACTCGGCTACCAATGACTGCTTGGCCCGACACTCACTTATGTTGTGAGTGGAGCTCTTATGGAACTCACACCACTTCCCCGTGTCCTTTTTTGGCTTCGTGGTATTGTTCTTTGTTTGTGGCTTTGGCGGGTTATCCTGGGATGCTCCACCTTGGCTTGGTCCTTTGTTCTACAGTTTGGTGGTACCTTTCCCTTGCTTCTGATTCGCAGACCGAAAGTCTCGCTTTTTCTGTTTGAACTTTTGCTCAATCTTGGCAGCATATCAGTACGCCACACAAAGCGAGGAGATGTTGAGGAACTCCATTTCCTCCTGAATGTATCTATGCAGAAAACTGCAGTACTTTAACACCAAATGTTTCTCTGAATCTTTGATACCCAACTTTGTGCCTAGGGTATGAAATAGATTCGTCATCTCATGCACATCTTGGTCCCTTTGCTGTCGCAGCGTAGTCCATTGTATGTATTTGTCCTCATAGCTCCCCATGGGATAATATTGTTCCTTGATGGCATCTTGGAAAGAATTCCAAGTGGGTGTGGCCGAGAACAGAGAGGGTTCCCGCTCTCCCTATTGCTCCGAGTAGGTTTCCCACCAGTCCTTGACATGGGGGGCGGCTTTGAGGAGTGCGAAAATAATCCTTTCTCGGTCGGAAAAATCATGAACCGAGAAGTATCCTTCTAATAGATTCAACCATCTATATATGGCATCTACATCTATTTGGCCCTCAAATATGGGAATGCCAAAGTTTACTTGTACCTTAAAAGGAGTGGTGCCTCCAGAGTGGCTGTTGGATGTCGATGCACCAGTAGTGGGAATCTGTTGAAGAATCTAGGAAAAGTTGGCCATCATCGTGTTCCTTTGTTTCTCGAGGGCCTCCTTGAGCAACATTTTGATAGGATCTGCTGCTCCCTCATCTCTCTTGTCTTCCCCCATGGGCGGTCGTCAGGGTTTGCGAGACTGATCTTGCAAAGGTTCAACCAGATCGAGCCCCAACTCTTTATACCCCGACCTCATTGGGGACATGCAAAGAAAGATCGAGAACGAGCAGACTGATCTGATACCACTAATCCTGATTTATGTAGGAACACAATGAAATACATAAATACACATAAATGCAGATATGCAGCAGAAATAAGATTTCATTTCATTAATAACAAATGACTGAAAAATGCTTATAGATAGAATGGAAACAAACTAGCTAGGGCGCTGGTAGCTTATCTCTGATAAGAGATGTGGTGGCTACTGGCCTCTGAACTTCCTGTTACAATGAGGCTCGAAGGCCTATATATTACTGAGAAACAATGGAAAACCCTAAACATCCAAAAACCTAACCCTAGGAGATGAAACGCTAGAATATGGGCCTCGTTGGGGTAAATTGGTACATCAACTTCCCGGGGTCATAACTTTGGCATACTATCTTCGTCTGACGCACATGATACATCGTTAGAAAGATCTATCCAGGGAATACATTTCTAATAGTGAATATCAAGTCCGGAACAGACTAATATTTTCCAGAGCATTCATGCCCAAAAAATGTCGTTTAGGGCCTCAAAACAGCTCTGGAAGTTTAGGACCCAAAGAACTGCTAAAAATAGTAAATTGTGCTACAATTAAAGAAACTAAAAGAATGAAAGAAACAATGGTTTGGGTCCAAGTGGAATAGGCGGGTGGACACCAATATACACCTGGATCAAAATATTTTATATTTTAACAAAAGGGATAGTCAACCTTTAGGGATCCTTCCTTAGTTTCCTGTTACTTTAGGAGGGAAAACTTTCCATATTGATGTGATGGTAGTCCATGACCCGTTGGATTTTAATTTACTCCTCAGGCAAGACTATGTTTATGCTATGAAGGATCTTGTGTCCATAGTCTTTGAAATGATGTATTTCCCTCACAATGGAAGCATAGTGACCGTATAACATAAGATGGTCAACCATCTGACTTCCCTAAATGGTCCTTATATGCAAGTGACGCCCGCCCTGCTGCAAGTCAATTATTCGAAAACCCATCCCATGCAGTCAAATCCAAATGAGAAGGAATATCTCCCTTCTTCTGATTTAGATCAAGTAGTTGACATGATGATCTCTTTGATAGGGCTATTAGAGATTGATCTATCTACCCCTATCACGACTCTCGACATGTATTCCTTCCAGAGTGTGGTTTTTCCATCTAGCGAAGATCTATTGGAAGACATGATTGAGGTTTGTCCCTTGACATGTATTCCTTCTAGAGCATTGTCCTCTTGGAAGCCATGATTAAGTAGAGTTCTTTGAGCATAGTTTATTTGTTGATTTCAAGGTCATTAAAAAATGAAACCAATTGTGAGAAGAGCTCCTGTTTCTTGTTCAAGATCGTTAAAAAATGAAATAGAGGGCCTCAAGCATAGTTTCTAGTTTCAAGATTGTGTAACAATGAAACCTACCTTGCGAGCACAATTTTTTTCTCTTTGACAAGATCGTTAAAAAATGAAACAAATGTCTATAAATCAAACCCATAGGTCACAAGAAAAGTTCTTTTCCTGTGTCAAGCAAATTAAAAAATGAAACAACCACCTCTCACTTTAAGTCGAGTATTTCACTAGATCTCGTAAATATTGAGTCGAGTCTTTTGCCATATCTCGTAAATATTGAGTTGATTCTTTCGCCATATCTCATAGATGTTGAGTCGAGTATTTTATTAGATCTCGTAACTTAACCTTCATTTCATTCGCCTTTGTTAGTTGACTCATTTTTCTTCATATGGTATAGAAATCGGTGATAACATAAAAATCGATATATGAAATGAAGCTTGGGGGGGGTAGGTCTCCAACCTATAGACATCATGCTAGAGAAAATACACTAGCTTCTATCATGCAATCTGGTGGAAAAATACCTCTAGATAGACACACTGCTAGGAGTGATCCTCACTTGGGGTTCGTTCCCATCGTAACATAGTAGTCTTTTCTAGAACGAGCTTAGTTTTTGTTGTTTCTCGTGCTCATAAATACATGAGAATAGGTTACCGATATCGGTCTTTGTAGTTTCTCATGCTAGTTAAAATATGAGGATAGGTTACCAAGTACACTTTTATCTATTTTTAGGACTCATAAAAGATATACAAAAGATGAACTCTTTAGAGTATCCTTTAAGCTATTTTCAGACTCCCTGAACATGAAAATATTGTCAAGTGAGGTTTATTCCTTTCACACTCGTTAGAAGGTTTGAAAGGATGTTTTTCAAGTGGTAGTTTATCTCTTTTTTGGCCTCGTGAGACTAATTACGAAAAATGACTACTCTAATCAAGCATGATTAGAACAGTTCTCCCATGTATTGTTTTCCACTTTTTTCAGTCTTGGGAGACTAAATTTACGTAAAATCCATCCATGGAGTCATCTTTAAGTTTTTTTCAGACTCTCTAAACGTGAAAAAACACCGAGTTTACCTTCTTTGGGCTTGTAAAACTATGCATCGAAGGACCTATGTGAGTCCAATATCCAAGACCCATACAAGACCGAACCCCTCCTTCCTCATGTTCGTTAAACATATGTTGAGGGAATCATCCTAAGGATATTGGACTCCTTTATGGAAGCTATTGTCACCCTTGAACATGGCACCTTTTTTCACCTCATCTTACAACTTGGTAATATTCTTGTATCTGAGTCATACCAATTCCATGTGTCATTATACTTTTTCATTTTAGTAAAAAAGTGCTCTTATTTCCATCACATTGTGTTCCTGGTACTCGTTGAGTCAATGATTCCAAGTCACATGTCATGCCTCATTATGTTCAAGGGAAGTTTCAGTTCAAACCATCCATCTACAGTATTAACAGTTTCCATTTCCCATGTCAGTCCATATTAATTTGGTCCACCATCTCACATCACTTTCCTGTGTTAGTTTCATGTTGATGATGGGGATACATCAAGGCCATCCTTCGATGAGTCTTTTCCTGTGGAATTCAAAACATTATCTGGGAATTAGACTTAGAAACCAATTAGTACCTTGGGACCTTCATGCCTCAATGGAAGTCCTCCTCGCTTCCGACAGTAGGTTTACATCATTGACCTCTGATCGGATGATTCCACGGATGATCGACATCAAATTATTTATTAACATTCGTTGGAATGTACTAGGGTATCTTGGGAGTCATTGTCATCATTGGTTATTTCCCTCACACTTGTTAAAGATATACCTCAATGAACGGTAATCAAGTGGTTTCTACCATGTTTGACATCAAATCGTTTATTCACATGGATAGATTCGTACCACATCGGGATTGGAATGAAGACCATTGGTTGGGTGCTCACTTTGTTATATGATTTTCCTAGGCTGTGATGGAGATCATTTGAGCATGTAAAATATTTCAGTACAATCACCATGTTTTCAATCTTACTGATATATATATATATATATATATATATTGTCACATAGATCCACATTGTATTGATCCATGGCTATGTTTTGTCATCTCGTAGATCCACTGTGTATTTTTCATGGTTGCGATTAGTTCATGTCATGGAAGTATGGATCCACATTGTATATCCGGTGGCCATATCCTTAATCATTATTCTCATGGATCCACAATGTATTGGTAGGAAACCATGCTTTGGGTCATCTCTGATTCCAAGCATAGGTATGCCTGCCATGGAAATGGAACATACTTGTATACTGACTGATGATTGTTTGCAGCTTCTGCTAGGTTCTTCTATTCCAACACCCTTGCATTAAATAACTTATAAAGTGTTTCAGCCATTACTTTCTCTTATGACCTCACACTTTAGGGGGCATCTATTACATACAAAAATGTCACACTTGAGATTTGCACCCTAAGTGTCGCAAGTGTCACAAAGTGATGTATGCACCTTGTTAAGTGTCGCAAAGTGACATATGCACCTTGTTAAGTGTCACATGCATTGTCGCAAGTGTCGTATGCACCTTACCAAGTTTCACATTCAATTTACTGAGTGTCTCCACCCCTTGACACCATGAAAGACATTTTCCATGACCCCTAAGTCATATTGGAGTAAGAAACCCATCATTTCAAGGCAAAAATCACACCTTTTTCTTGGAAAATCGACCATGTTTTTGGAATTTATGAAGGGTGGCGCCCCCATGTCCATGTTGGGGAAGTGAAACTTCAAGGAATGGAACCCCCCTTTTAATTGTAGGGGAGTTCCAGTTTATAGGATGGTGCCCTATGTTCAACTCTCGAGGAGCGTCAATCTTGCTAGAGAGAAATTGGGGATCCTCCACTTTTTCCTAAGGCCCAATTCTCGATGGATGAGGTTTGATGTGGTTGAATCATACCTTATGGGTTCTATCCTAGGATATAATCCCAACTTAAAGAGCCATATCCAAAACCATATCCTTCATTTTCTCATGGTGGTTGTGCCTCTCAAGCCTATATATTGAAGGTATTTCCATGGTGAAGGGGGGGAAGATTATAGGTATCAAACCTTTGATTCTGGAGGAAGCATCTACATTTTTATGTCAAGATTCATGCAAGGTTTGAACGAGGAGAACTTGGAGAAGTCCTAGATCATCAATCATGCTTTGTAAGTTCCTTATTTGTCTTTCCAATTAATATCAACTTGGCCTATTTGCTTCAAGTTCATGTTTTCTACATTTTCATGTTAATTGCCATTTTAGTATTCATAGATAGAATTTCTTTATATAATCTTCTAGAATAGGAGGAAGAGTTCCTTTTCTAGTCTTTGCAGGACTTTAGTTTCATTGAGGAGCTTGGAGATAAAGCGTCAGGATTGGAGCAACAAGGATGAGCAACACAATAAGGTGTACTACATTCTTCATCTCTCTTACTTGATTGATTGAGTTAGATCTATAAGGAATGTAGTAACCACTTGTTCAATTCTTTCTTTGGACCAAAGATAGGAGTCTTTGTCCAAAGGGGAGTTTAGCCTATTCGTAGGGTAGTATTTCTCACAATAACATGTAACATAAATTATAAATATGAAAAGTCGTAGGTGATAGGAATATTCATCCTTTGAGGAATACCAAAAATCATATTTTGTATATTTATTGAGTCTCAAGCTAATAAAATCTACAACACTGGAGTTACAAGTTCCTCCAATACTAGGCTTAACAATAATTAATTTTGATTATTGTAAAAATAATCTCTTTTTAATATTTCTATATATGTGTAAATCTATATTTCTCTTTTTATTTTTACCTCTCTATATAACATCTTTTATATGCCATTTTCATATCTCTTGAATATATTTAAATATATTTTTATTTGTATTTGTATATGTATTTGTTCAACATATAATATTGTTACAATTTTTAAATTTTACTATCATTGTTTGTTATAAATCTAATATATGGTAATGTGAGTGTTATTTGATAAAAAATATTTCATACATGATTGTAAAAGCACCTTTCAAAGTATTGAAGAAAATAAAATGATAACTAATTTAATTACATACAAGAACTATTATTGTTAATTCCATCTTCTCTATGTACTCAACTACTATAACATACAAGAACTAATATTCTTACTTACATTTACTCTACATGCTCAACTACTTTAAAAACAAGGGGTGTTGCTGAGCAACAAGTCCCTACCAAAAGGGCAGGAAGGTAAGCACGTGAGTGTGAGGGGAGACATCTAGAGACGGTCGAACCAAATTGCTGCATTTGATCTCTCGGTCCAAGTGTAGTGCTCAAATCTTGTATGTGCACTCCTTTCTCGTTGTTTGAATGCAGCTGTTGTAGGGAAAGGATTTATTGCTCAATACATGGCATTCGTCAACACCGCATGCCCACAAAAGAATCAAGCGGTGGAGCTCCACGTAGGATCAAACCAATTAGTGTTATATCGCCTCAAGACTGCAGGGTACCAAGACACACTGTACTGCACATTCTCTTCACCAATTCTACAGGGAGTGTAATATTTTGGGCACAATAGACTTCATATTAGGGAATGTCATTGTAGTGTTTCAGAGCTGCACTCTAGTACAGAGGAAACCCGGTGCAAGTCATAAAAATACAATCACTCCACATGGTAGATCTGATCCATACTTTTATAAGTCCATTGATCCTGGACCTCAGCGTCTTCTTATTTATATTGTCAAAAAAAATTATTACCAAGGTTCACCCAGACAACCCAGACCTCGCAGGGTGTGTTCTAAAGCCATGACGTAACGGTTTGGAAGAAATCTCTCCTCTTCAGCTGCAGTGGCTTCACTGTGTACGATACCAATTGGAATCTCATATTGAGAGTGAAGAACTATCGTTTCGATCCCAAGAACCATGGACGATACAAGTGTAATATTGCTAGTCAACATTTCATATTATGGCCACATTTTTGTGGGGTTCCATTTTTTATGGTCATGTTGTTACTACCAAACAACATGTGTCTAATGTTTCATGTTGTTATGTTCACGCCTTCGCAAACATGACAAGGCCATGTACTTGCAACTACAACATTTACAACATTCACAATCCTATTGTAGAGGGTTTGTAGATGGATTGGAGCACGAGAAATGAAAGGAGATTAGTGTTTCTGACATAGCATCAACAAGAAGTCACGCAAGATGCTTGGGCAGAAGCTAAGACCTTCCTTTGTCTCTGTTAAAATTTTGGAATAGTTTCTTATAATTTACCATTTACGGTTTACAGGTTTTCTCCAATTATGATTTACAGTTTATAGGTGACATAGAAATGAACAATTTAGGTTTATGATTTTGTGATTTATGTTTAGCAATGAACCTAAATCACTCATCGCTAAACCTAAATTGCTCATTGCTATAAACCATAAATCAAAAAAATATATATCATAAATCATAAATCGCTATATTTATTGTTTATGGTTTACTTGTTTTCTTCAATTATGATTTAGGTTACATAGCAATGATTGGTTTAGTTTTTTTATTTAGAAATTTAGGTTACAGTAGCATTGAGCGATTTATGCTACAGTAGCAATGAGTGATTTAGGTTGAAATAAAATTTTGGGTTGCAATATAAATTTAGGTTACAATAGTGATTTAGTTTACAATAGGAATGAGCGATTTAGGTTTCTGATATGACATAATCATAAATGGCCTGGTTTTGGGTAGGTCTTAAAGCCATGTGCCTATTCACACAACCAAAAATTTATATTTTTTTTTAGGTTTTAGAGCAAGTAGCGGTAGTGATTCCACCTGGCTTACATGCATGTGTGGCTGCTCCAGATGGTCTCTATGCATCACTCATCTGGGTTCGATCTCGATATCTACTACCTCGTCCCCAAAATGAAATTGACCTAGAAGCAGGGAAAAGGTAGGAGGAGCATGTACAGAACGAAACAAGTCTCTCGATAGGTATACGCACTATATTCTAGGGGGCAGGTTAAGATGTTGATACAGATCCAGTTGTAGGAGATGACCCATAACCACAGTTATAGGTAATCGATATAATTGAATAATATTCCAGATTTTAAATAGTGATGTAATTAGATACAAAAATGAATGGTCTTCTGGAATTTATTTTCTGATTTAATTCGATACAATTGGAGTGGTAATGTGGATTAATCATTGATGTAGTAGGTTCAATTTTTCTATATATAACTGAAAAAAAAAATTAATCGATCTGTGCTCTGGTCTCTTAAAAAAATAAATGAAATCGTTCTAATCGTTCTAATGGCATATCGATTAATTTTTAGAGCTCTCGACACTTGTTGGATCAGATTTATAAACACTTTTCTTCTTCATAAATTATGTTCGACCTTAAAAATAAAAATATCTGACTATGCATACAGAATGATTATTACAATCATGATTTCGATTGTACTGTTCAATAATTGGTCACTATTGTTGGGCTCTAGAAACTAGCAGTTGCGTGGTTGCATTAACTAATAAATTTTGGAGCAAGAGATGCAGAGAGAAAGATAGAACAGAAAACAATATATTCAATTGTATGAAGAAGAAAGGTACAATTAGAAGAGCATATTATGCAATGAAAGATTGCTGAGCTAAATAGGCTCAAGCAAGACAAAAATAGAAAGTACAACTGTCCAATACAGCTGGCAGTGTACAGTCAGACTGTTGAGGTTACATTATATTTAACACTCCCTCTTAAACTCAACAGTTACAAACATCAGTACTGATTATGCCTAAGTGTTGTCTCTGAAAATCAAAAATGGATTTTCCCAGTGGCTTTGTAAAGATATCATTAAGCTGATCTCGAGAACCACAAAATTGTAGTGCAATATCACCATTATTGACTAGCTCCCGTATGAAATGAAAACGAGTGTCAATGTGTTTACTTTTCTTGTGAAACACATGATTTTTGGATAAAGCAATTGCTGATGTATTATCACAAAAAATAGGATTTGGATCCTTTTCTGTGTGTGACATATCTTTCAATATTCTTCTCAGCCATACAGCTTGACAAGAAGTTGAGGTAGCAACGACATACTCTACCTCTGCAAAAGATATTGAAACAATTGGTTTCTTCTTTGATGCCCATGAGATCAGGTTCCTGCCTAGTTGAAAAACATGTCCAGATGTGCTTTTCCTATCATCTAGGCTGCCTGCAAAATCACTGTTTGTGTAACCAGAAAGTTGATTACTATTAGATTTAGTGTACCATAAGCCGAAATTGAGAGTTCCTGCAACATATCTTAGAATTCTTTTCTCCATTTTCCAATGAGAATCGGTGATTCCATGAATCTGGAAACAAGGCTGGCTGCATACATAATGCCAGGCCTAGTTGCTGTAAGATACAACAAACTGCCTACTAAACTTTTGTACAAGGTAGAGTCCACTGTAGAACCTTCATCATTCTTGCTCAATTTTGTGCCTAGTGGTATGGGGGTTTCTGCTGGATTGCATCCTTCCATGTGAAATATTTTGAGGATGTCTGCTGCATACTTTTGTTGACAGACAAAAATTCCTTTGGTTGATTGACGAACCTCAATCCCTAAAAAATATTTCATTATGCCAAGATCTGTCATCTCAAACTCAGATTGCATGGCATGTTTAAAATCTGTTAACTCAAGATTTCCAGTATAGATCATGTCATCAACATATAAACATAAATCAAAATTTTACCGTGATGATCTGTTTTGGTGTAAAGAGTTGGCTCATTTTGATTTCTCCTGAAACCACTTTTGATCAGATAAGTGTCAATTCTGCTGTACCAAGCTCTTGGAGCTTGCTTTAATCCATACAAGGATTTCTTCAATCGATATACTTTGGCCAAGTTCTCTTGGACTTCAAATCTAGGTGGTTGATAGACATAAACTTCTTCTTCTAAGAAACCATTCAGGAATGTTGACTTGACATCTATCTGGTATACTTTCCATTTGTGTTGTGCTGCTATGGCCAATAGAGTCCTTACACTGTCTAATCTTTCTACTAAAGAAAAAGTTTCACCATAATCAGTACCAGGTTGTTGTGAGAATCCTTTGGCAACAAGTCTTTCCTTGTACTTTTCAATCTGCCCTTTTTCATTGAGTTTAGTTTTGTAAACCCACTTGACACCAATACTCTTCTTGTGATTTGGCAAATCAACAAGATCCCATGTCTTGTTCTTCTCAATGGAGTCAATTTCTTGGTTCATGGCTTGAACCCAATGTGTCTCCTTATTTGCTTCCTTAAAGGATGTAGGTTGACATGACATTAAAGCAAAAAGGTTGTGTTGCTCAAAGTCATCCAACTACTGATGGATTTCTCTCAAACTTCGAGTTCCCTGATTTTGTGGTTCAGAAAATGATTCTCTGCTGGAAGTTGAGTTATCCTGAGAATTTTCAGGTTGTCTTTTTACTTGAAATCTTGGAAGAATAGTTTGAGGTACTTTGAGATATTTTCCAATCTGTCTTTCAGCTTCTGCCTTGAATTCTTTGAATTTTGCAAACGTTTCAGACTTGTGTCTGAGAAAATAGATCCATATTTTTTTGCTGAAATCATCAATAAATGTTAGAAAGTAAAAACTACCACCTATTGACTCTGTTTGCATTGGTCCACATAGGTCAGTGTGAACAAGTTCAAGATGTTGTTTGGCTTGATTTGATGACTGTGGAAAACTAGTTCTCTTATGTTTTCCAAGTATGCAAGACTCACATGGGGGAATTTTCTCTTTAAAGATAGGAAGACCTTTGACCATGGAGTTTTTCTAAAGAAGAATTAGACTCTAAAATGGTAGATGTCCAAATCTTGTATTCCAAACCATTGTTTCATTCAGGGTTGATGCACTCTGTGCACATGGTTGACTCAAATTTTCAGTTCTGAGGGTAAGGGGAAACATCCTATTGGGAGTCATATGGATTTCAGAAATCAATTTTCTACTTGGGAGTTTGTCATATATCTTACAAGATGT
Organism: Picea glauca; assembly: GCA_000966675.3. NCBI lineage: Eukaryota > Viridiplantae > Streptophyta > Pinopsida > Pinales > Pinaceae > Picea > Picea glauca. The sequence continues at coordinate 295,545 of JZKD02S0271528.1, forward strand.
TCCCTCAAAAAGTACTTTATAGCCACGTTCAATGAGTTTTCCTACACTTAGCAAATTATGTTTCAGATCTAGAACATGATAGACATTGTATATGTCTTTCTTGACATTTTGTTTAGTAAGAATAGGAATAGTTCATTTTCCTTGAACTTTGACTAAATAATCATTTCCAAGTGTAATATCATATGAGATTGAAGAATCAATGCATGAAAGTAATTCTTTGTTACCTGTCATATGATTACTGCATCCACTGTCCAACAACCAGAGATCTTTAGGTTGTTGTTCAGTTTTGTGGCACGAAAGAAACATACCTCCTGAGTGTTCTCCCGTGTGATTTGAAACATGTGCTCTGCCTGAGAGCTGATCTGCTTGCTTCTTCCTGGATTCAGATTCATAGTGCCCATACTTTTTTCCGTAATAGCATTGTATGCTTGTTTTGTCATTTGATCTTCTCCCTCTGCCTCTTTGAGGCTAGAAATTCTGATGTTGATTTTGTTGTTGTTGTCTTTGACCTTGGAAATTTTGATTCGGATACTGTTGTCTATTACCTCCACTGGAATGAAGGTTATTTTGATTTCTCCCTCTTCCTTGGTGACCTCTGCTTCATCCTCTGCCTCTCCCTTTGTTGAAGGAGAATTGAGTTTTGAAAGCATTGGAGATTGACTCATCTGTGAGATGCAGTCTGGTCTCATGTGTCACCAGAGAACCAATTAATTCATCTGCTGAAAAACTTGACAGATCCTTGGATTCAAGGATTGCTGTTACAACCATTTCAAATTTCTTTGGTAAACTTCTGAGGATTTTCTCAACAATTCGTTGATCAGTGATGGTTTCACCAATCAGTCTAATCTGGTTCATGATTCCCATGACTCTGGTCATGAACTGATCCACATTTTCGAACTCTGTCATCCTTAGAGTCTCGAATTGCATCCTCAAGGTCTACAATTTAACTGTTTTGACCCTGTCATTTCCTTGATAGGAAGATGTAAGGATGTCCCAGGCCTGTTTTGAAGTACCAGCGCCTGTGATTTTTGATAAAATCGAGTCATCCATAGAATTTTGAATCCATAATTTCGCTTTATTTTCTTTGTTCCTCAGTGTTGCCTGAGCAATTCACTGTAGATTTGTCATGGTAGACAGGGCTGCTGGATCTGGTTCCACATATCCAAGATCCACTGGTTCCCAACACTCTTATGCTTGAAAGAAGGATATCATTCGAAGAGACCAAAACTCGTAATTCTTTCTAAGTAGAATCGGACCCTGAGTTGGTCCTAAATTGCTAGATGATGCCATAAAAAAAATTACAGAAAAAATAGAGGGAAATTTCGTATTTACCTCCGATCGCCGAAACATCGATTTGTCAATGGCCGAAAAGAGCTTATCGGCCTTGAATTGGCCTTAGTCACCGTGCAAAATGACCACGCGCCTTAATGTTAAAGCGCTACGGGCTTTTCGGGTTTTTTGCCTTTCAAATTGTCGAAATGCGAAATTTGCTTTTGGATGATTTAACGGTCCAGATCTTCCTATGATATGACGGTCTAGATATTATTGGGATATCGGGAATCGGGACTTCGTGAACCCTGACGACGAGTTCTTCTGACTCCTCGATTCCCCGATCTCCGATTTACCGATGGCGCTTTCCTTTCGGGAAATTTCTCGATTGCTTTGATCTCCTCCACGCGTCCCAATAGATGGACGACTCAAGTCTTCTTCGGGGGTTTCCCCGTGGATATTCATGATCCCTCATTTTGACGAGATGATGTCAGTTGGGCCCCAGAATGGAGCTTTCCTCCTGTCGGGATTTCGGACTTCGCAATTTCGAAATGCTCGTGCTTCTTGTCCTCAGGATTTGCGATTTTCCGAATCCCGATATGCCGATGGACTCTCTTATCGAGACTTTTTCCAAAAGCCTTGATCTCTGCCACGCGTCCCCTCAAGATGGACGGTCCACGTCGTTTCGCGATTTCATGACTTGCGATGCAAAATTTTCTGTCAACAGAGAACTCCGGTTGCCGAAACACGGATGGTTACCTTGATGTCTACCACGTATCCAAACAAATGGATGGCTGAGATTTGATCGCTATTTCATGAATCACGATTTTGCAAATTGTGTTGCGACGGTCTTTCAAAACCACGAACTCCTAAATGTCGATTTGACGGCACTTGGATTTGTTGCCACCTGTCCTCTGAGATGGACGACTCACAAGTCCTCTCGGGATTTCATGATATTGCGTATCGTAGTTTTTGGAGTGCAATCTCCTTTGCTCTTCCAACTCCTGATCCTCGATTTTGCGATGGGATAGGATCAACGACTCACGATCTTTCGCGATCCAATGGTCCAGAATGACTCGAAAGTTCGCGATCCGCTAATTCTCATGACAGTCTTCTGACCTTTACACCTTGCAAGTCAACAAAGTGTCGAGATCTCGCCACATGTCTCTTGAAGGACGGTCCAGATGATGTCGGGACATCACAGGTCAAAAATTCCTTGGAGCTGCAGAGGATTAAACCTCCTGCACTTTCTTGTGGATCCAACGGTTGTCGGTCCTTTGTGCAAGATCTGACGGCTGAAACTCTTTCGCCTTTTCCGCGCTCTCCTCATCCCTTCTGAACTAGTTTCCCACTCTGGATCCGTTCGTAGGACGAATCTTATAGCCGCGATGGCTATTCTTTGCACAGTAGACGCGTTCTTTACTCCTGTGGAAGAAAGATTCGTGAATCTTTCAAAGATTTGAAAGAATTTCACGAGTTCTTAGTTCTCTGCTACAATCTTTGACAGATTTGAGTGATTTCCAAAAATATTTAAAATATTGTGCCTTCTACAACAATCTTTAACGATTTTGAATGAATTCTTCGAGTTCTTTAAATGTTCATGCGTCCTGCAGCTCTTCTTCGTGATTCTTTGATGATTCTTGAAAAATGTAAAAGAATCTTTAAAGTTCCTTCTTCTGCACTCTCTTCGTCCTCGATCTTTCGAGCGTTGTACGCTTTGCTTCCTCCGCAAGCTTCCTACATTGATCTTTTGAACGTAAGATGATCTGCTTCTTTGTGGAAGTTTCCCGTGAGGATCTTTTGAGAGTATGACAGACGACTCTCCAAACCTTGTGAAAGAGACTGTGTCGCGTGCTCTCAAGATCTATGAAGCTCTGCACTGTGAGGATCGTGTTTCTCTCCAGACTGTGTGAAGAGGCTTACTGCTAAAACTCTGATACCATGATAAATTCTAAAGCAAGAGATGCAGAGAGAAAGATATAATAGAAAACAGTATATTCAAATGTATGAAGAAGAGAGGTACAATTAGAAGAGCATACTATGCAATGGAAGATGGTTGAGCTAAATAGGCTCAAGCAAGACAAAAATAGAAAGTATAGTTGTCCAGTACAGATGGCAGTGTACAGTCAGACTGTTGAGGTTACATTATATTTAACATTAACAAGGGTGAGATAAGGTGGAAGGTCACAAGTGTATATGTTTACAAAATAAAATGCCCGCAAAATTTCAATTCCTAAGGTTACATGGAAAGAGACTTAAGGCCTCAAGAAAAATGAGTTATCTGGTTCTCTTAGCGAACGAATTCATTCGACAAACATCCTTAAGAAGGAATAAGGATTTGTTTCAACACCAATGACAGAGGTAGCTTTGGAAGTAGTTCTCTCATGTAATAAATCATTCCATATTACAAAGTGCCTAGGTGCTTTATATATTGACTCTTCCTTGGCGCCATCGTAGGCGTTGCCGTTTAGAACCTCCGGTGCAATAAATCTGACTGTTCGACACTGCGTGTGAAATAAGCGGTACTCCCCTGCATTTTCCTTCATTGCACTCAGCCCAAAATCGATTACCTTGACGTTACCATTTTTTTCTACGAGAACATGTTCAAGCTTCAGGTCTCTGTGATAAATGCCTTTGCTGTGACAAAATTCCACTGTGCTGATCAACTTTTGGAAATATTTCCTCTTTGTGTCTTCGTCCATCTTCATTTTTTCCTCTAATATCTTCGTAACTAGGTCTTCTCATTTGACATACTCCATCACAATACATATTTTGTTTTTGTTCAAAATGACTTCATACAGTTGCACTATGTTGGGATGCCTCAATGTTCTCATCGCAGAGATTTCTGTCTGGACATGGTGTATCCTCACTGTTTCAGCCAAAATTTCTTCCTTCTTCATAACCTTCATGGCCACACTGTCGCTCATTTTTAGGTTTCTCCCATGTTATACTTTTGAGTATACACCCTGTTCCAAGAGGTTGTCCAAATGATACTTGTCCATCAAGATGCCATCCTTTACAAGAGTGTCGGAGTGTCTTTGGTGATTCTACCTCTGTCTTTGGTGATTTTGGGTGCTCTAATCTAATAGACAAAAAAAGGCTAGTTCTCATAAGAACTTCAAAATTGAAATCCATTGTTCATTGCAGGTTTAATAAATATGTATTTTGTTCATTGCAGGGTCTAGGGCTTACCACCAGAGTGTTGGTCCATCTCTACATTTCCTTGGGACTGAACAAATTCTGTCGAGTGCTGGTCCATCTCTACACTGCCTTGGGATTGAATGAATTCAATTTGATGTGCATACCACCTATGGAGAGCAACGTGTGTTAGCCACAAATAGAACCATTCCCATTCAATATGCCTACAATAAATGAAAAAAGGAAAACGAGGTAAGTTGAAGCTACTAAGGCTCGTTCTCATAAGTTATTCAAAATAATGAAATCCATTGTTCATTACACTTTTTGTTGCATGTAATGTCCTTGACTGAGTTTTTTGATTCCCCAGCATTAAGTTTTCCATGGAGATAAACAGTGAGTAGGAAGATAAACTATGAGGAGGATGAGGTGCCCAACATTAAGTTTTCCATGGAGATAAACGGTGAGAAGGAAGATAAACTATGAGCAAGATGAGGCAAGATAAACTATGAGCAGGATGAGGTGGTGAGGATCTGGCCAGATGGTGAGCACAAATTTTAGAGAGTAACTATGATGCCACTGCAATGATGCATGTTACACACTCGGTGAATTTGTTGTCACTGGGTGAAACCAAGTCGTTGCCACTGGGTGAAGTTGTTGCCACCTTGTTGCCACTGGAGATGTTTGGAACAACTATGTACTATATAACAAATATGGATGAAAAATTAAATGTTTGAAATTAATGGTAGATTGAAGCCTAACATTAATCGACTTTTTCATATATACTATAAAAAATATCATGTTTCGTAAGTTCAAATCCAAACAATCAAGAAAATTTCCTCTCTGCCTCGATATGAGGCCAAATAAGATCTCAAATATAGAACTTAGACTTAAAAATTAAACTTGAACACCAAAATTGTATGAGTTTTCAAAATGTTTGGTTAAAATGGTTATTTTACATAGATTTGTGTGCAGAGATTAATATAACAACGAAGAACCGATTACTAAAAGTCCTTGCTACATAGATTTGTGTGTAGAGATTAATATAACAACGAAGAATCGATTACTGAGAGTCCCTGTAGCACGAAGTTCATAGACTAATAAGAAAATCTAGAAACCGAAATTATTGATGGTACAACACAACTTAGTTAACCAATGAAGAAAATAGAATCTATAACTAGTTTAATTACCAGATTCTTTTAATGATAAAGTAAATAAGGATAGGAACTTTGGGTTTATTTTTCTCTTTGATGGTGAAAAAATTTAACTGAGTGTGAGTGTGAGTCTAATATAAAATAATATAATGGTAGCAACTTGGGATTAGGGAAAAGACACTAAGAAAACTAATTAAATCAATTAGAGATACCCTTAACATATCTAATTAAATGCCAATCTTCCTCTATAAGTAAGGATGATTTACATTCAAAAGAAATGAGAAAAAAAAACCACACAACACACAAAATATCTATATATTAATGCAAGTATGTGATTTCATGTATTCTCAATAGATAATATTACCTCTCTTCTCACAAATGTGTTCAAGGTGGGCATGAGGGTTCACAAAAATTACAAAGGATAGAGACAAAACACCACAACTTGCAACAAATTAATCCAACAAAAGGAAATATAGAAATTAGTAATAAGGATACACCAACTATAGTTGCATTTACCAAGTGAAGGATTAATGGAGATATAATATCCTAAGAAACACTATATACCAAAAAAAAACGGGATATTGTAAGTTTACAAGCGAGTTTTTAGTGAGATGGGGGTTTAGTATACCAAAAATACACCTTAAACAAAGTGAAAAAGTGTAACATCAACACATTTAAGAATTTTTGGATATCATAGCTAGCCGTGAGCTAGCCATTGCATATATTATAGAAGAAATGCTTTCTCCATACTAGGAAACCATGGATGTTGATTGTCCAAACTATACACGTTCAAGTCAATCTATAGGTAATTTAAGAAAAACATCTCTCTATTTTATAGGCATTCATAAGTTGTGGGCCATAGGTGTGGTATAACGAATGAAGTGTGGGTTAGAGTGCATGTCCAAATAACTCAAATGAAATGGTAAATTTTACGAAGTGAAATCCTAAATAAATGTACTTAACAAATCAATGATATTTTTATCACAAGACATCTTGGAAATTTTATCAGTTCCTAAATCTCGGAGCATTCAACAACCCTAACTTGCACAAGGCATATCTCCGAAAGTATAGGGAATTGAAATATGATATTTTTATCACATGTACATCAATATCTCTCCTTTTTATTTTTAAAATTACAAGGTATGAAATGTCCTAGAAAACAAATATCGAGAAAATGCCAAGATGACCTTAAATTGATTTCACAATTGAATCTTTGCTAATCCATTTTTCACACACTAACCTTGTCTCAATGATTTCTCTTTTTATACTTTTTCATAGCTCTTCATTAAGGTACATGTCCATTAATTAAATAACGAATTCCCAATACGATGGGAAAATACCACAAACCATGGGTAAATGACCCAAAACCATGGGTTTGAAACCACCATTTCACTTTTTAATTTTTCACATGCACCACTTTTTTAATATACTTGTAGACCTATATATATAAATCAATATTGGAAATGTTGTGTGTATTGTGATGTTGTGTCTATTAGTTAAATTTTTAATTCCCAATACCATGGGGAAATACCCCAAATACCATGGGAAAATACTCCAAACGATGGGAAAATACACCAAACCACCATTTAAAACACATGGGTTTGGGGTATTTTTCCATGGTTTGGAGTATTTTCTCATGGTATTTGGGGAATTCTCCCATGGTATTGTGAATTAATTATTTAACTAATGGACACAACATCACAATACACACAACATTTCCAAGATTGATTTATATATATAGGTCTACAAGTATATTAAAAAAGAGGTGCATATGAAAAATTAAAATTTAGTGAAATGGTGGTTTCAAACTCATGGGTTTGGGGTATTTACCCATGGTTTGGGGTATTTTCCCATGGTATTGGGAATTGGTTATTTAATTAATGGACATGTCTCTTAATGAATGGTTATAAAAAAGTATAAAAAGAGAAATCATTGAGAGAAGGTGAGTGTGTGAAAAATGTATTAGTAAAGATTCAATTGTGAAATCAATTTAACGTCATCTTGGCATTTTCGCGATAAATTTATTTCTCGGACATTTTAGAGTCTGTAATTTTGCAAATACAAAGGAGATATATTGTTGTACATGTTATAAAAATATCATATTTCTATTTACTATACTTTTGAAGATATGCCTTTTGGAAGTTAGGGTTGTTGAATGCTCCTGAAATCAGTTTCAAACCGGTCAGCTTGGAACTTTTGCTATATCTTATTTTTTGTGATGTTTCAAACCTTGATACTTTGAAAATATAGAGAAGATAATGTTTTCTACATTTTGTAAAAATATCATATGTTGGTTCATTATCCGTTTGGATATATTCCCTATGAAATTCAGGGTTCCTAAATTCTCTTGAAATCAATTTCAAACAAGTTATCTTGGCACTTTCGCTATAAATTATTTTCAATGATGTTTCAGACCCTGAGATTTTTCATACATAGAGGATAACTCCTAGTTTACATTCAATAAAAATATCATATTCTAGTTCACTACACTTTTGGAGATATTTATCTAGGTTTATATCGGTGTCCACCAATCTATTCCAACTGGTTCACATACAGATGTCATGTTGGCAGCTTCAGTTTTCATCTTGGCATTTTTTTTCTATCTTTTCGAGTCCTAAACTTCTGGGGCCATTTTGATGCCCTAAACAACACTTTTTGGCCCCTCTATAGTCACATTGTAGAGAAATTTAGAGTGTGATGGAATAATGTGTATTCCTAGGATAGAAATTTCCAATGAGATATTGTGCGCCAAAAACGAAGATCATATGCAAAAGTTACGACCCCAGGAAGTTGATGTACCAAATTACCCCAAGGGGGCTCACACAACTTTTGGTGCTTCATATCCTAGGGTTATATTTTTGGATATCTAGGGTTTTGGCCTTTATTTTTTTATGTAAAGCAACCTTTGGATCCTCATTATACTCATCTTCTTGTGAAAGAGTGCAACCATCACATATCTTCTTAGAGATAAGCCACCACCATTCTAGCAAGCTTGTTTCAGTCTACATTTTACAGTTTCAACATATTTCTTTATTGAATAGAAGCCAAGTTTTACTGTATCTATGTTATTGTGATTGTATCTATGTGTTAATAATATATATCTTTATTCATTTCGTTCTTTTCATAAAATCCATATCAGTGGTATCAAAGTGGTTTGCTCCTTATCATTCTTAGCGCATGTCCCTAATGAGGTCAGGATACAAAGAGTTGGGTCTCGAGCTTGTCTCTCTTGAGGACAAGAGCTCTCACACACCCAAGTGACCTTCCATGGTAGGAGAAAAAAAATATGATGGGACAAGAGATCCTTTCAAACTGTTTCTCAAGGAATCCTTGATGTAACAGAGAAATAAGATTATGGATAGTTTTGCACAAATCCTTTGACGAATACCAATAGGTGATGCATCTTCCTTAAGAAGAGGCACCGCCCCCTTCAAGGTACAAATCAACTTTGATATTCCTATATTTGAAGGTCAGATAGGCACAAATGTTGTAGACAAATGGTTGAATTTTCTATAAGGGTAGTTTTTTGTCCATAACTTTTCCAATAGAGAAAATATTACATTTGTGGTCCTTAAAGTTGTCCCCGATGTCAAATATTGGTGGGAGAATTTCTGTGAGAAAATTACAACATAGGAACCCTCATTATTTACAGTTGCACTTACATGGGATTCCATCAAGGATGATATTAAGGAACAATACTACCCTATTGGAATATATGACGACCTATATACAAGATGGACCACACTACGATAGGAAATGAACCAAACAATGCTAGAGTCCATAAATATCTTCCATACCTTGCACACCAAGATGGGTATAAAATATTTTGAATGACATATGGTGCTTAAATACTGCGATGTTCTACATGGATACAACTAGATAGAAATGGAGTTTCTCGACATCTCGTCCTTGGGCACGACCTATTGATATGTTGTCAAAATTGAGTATAAGGTTAAATAAAAGACATGTCAGTTTGGGATGGGGAACCCATCACAATTGAAGTAGGGAAAGGGAATCCCCAACTCACAGAAGAAAGGGAAGAATAAATATGGACAATCTCAGGACAACCTGTCTAATCCATAAATAAATAAGGACTATGGAAAGATGAAGAAAGATACCGAGAAGTGGTGTGACTTCCATAAGATCCCATGGCATAAAACTGTTGATTTCTGCTCAACACAGTTCTTGGTGGCTAAGGTGAAAGCCTATGAATCATATGCGGGTTCCAAATCAGATTCAGAACTAGAAAAGGGGAGATAGATTATTGATGCAGAACCCAGTTCCACCATTGCTACTACCAAGACACCAAGATCAATCCTGGTGAACCTGATGATCCAGAGGAAGGTGATTTCCTATTTCATTCACACATGTGGGTCAAGGGTACTCCGCTACAATGCATCATTAATAGAAGTAGACATAAGAACCTTATCTCAGTGGATGTCGTCAAGCGGCTAGCCCTGCCGACAACACCACACCCACAACCATACACCATCGGATGGCTCCACCAAGGAAGCAATATTTGCGTCAGCAAATAGTGTTTCATGTCTTATGACATCAATCCCTTCAAAGATGATGCATTGTGTGATGTCGCTCCCCTTGAATTTTGTCATGTTATTTTGGGCCAACCTTATTTATGGAAATGTCACGATGTATATGACTCTAGGCCTCACAATGTTATTATTACTTTGGACAAGAAATTGTAGAATATACCCGAGGTAGTCCCACCTATTTCCATTTCCTTGATCTTTGACAAGAAATGAAAGAAGGTCACCTCTCAAATCGGGAAGTTTGTCTTCTTCGTGATTCACTCTCAAAGTGAGTGAAAGGTTGTAGCCACATCCATGGCCTTTGTGGTTGATCTCTGCATGTAGCAGAAGAAAGTGGATAAGGTCATGCAAGAATACAAAGACATCTTATCCTCACCCACTAGGGTACCTCTACAATGTTAGATCAAGCATTCGATCGATCTAACCCCCAGTGCACCGCTACCCAATGGGCCAGTCTATCACCATTCTCTATTAGAAAATGAGGAGATCAAGTGTTAGATCTAAGAACTACTCCAAAAGAGGCACATCCAACCCATATCATCACCGTGTGGAATCCCAATCATGCTTGTGCAGAAGAAATATGGGACCTTGTGACTCTGCATCGATTATAGGGCCCTAAGTAAAATCACAATCAGGAATCAGTACCCAATTACCCTAATAGATGATCTCCTTCACTATCTCAAAGGGGGGAAATACTTCAGTAATAATGATATGAAGTCTGGCTACCATCAGGTCGCAATAGAGAAGACAAATGTATGGAAAACTATATTCAAATCCAAAGAAGGTCTCTTTGAATGGCTGGCCATGTCCTTTGGTTTGACGAATGACCCAAAACATTTCATGACAATGATGGAAGATATCATCTGGCCTTTCACCAAATAATTTTTTGTGGTATATCTAGATGAAATCCTCATCTACAACAATAATTTGGTGGAACACTTGCATCATATTCAACAAGTTTTTCTCACTCTGTGGCAGCACAAGCTATATGCAAATTTGGAAAAATTCTCCTTTGACATGGACAAGGTCTAGTAACTAGGCTACATTTTTTATGAGTGTGGGGTGCATGTCGATCCAGGAAATATCTAGGTCATTCGTGACTAACAAGTACCAACCACAATCACTAAGCTTCAGAGATTTTTAGGACTTGCAAATTTCTATTGTAGGTTCGTGTTGGGCTTCTCCCATATTTAATGGGCCCTCATCCAAGTAACCAGGGGTGGTGGTAAGGAAAATTTCATGTGGGTCATTTCACAACAACAAGAATTCGATGATTTGAAGCATCTCTTATGCTCAGCCCCAATTCTCTCATTACCTGACCTACAAATATCCTTTGAGATCAAGACATATGCTTCAAACTATGTTGTGGGCGCAGTTCTCACTCAACACGGATACCCCGTGGTCTACCATAGTGAGACACTATCATATTTAATTCATAAGTACCCTACTTACTATTGATACTGAGAGGGGGGTGAATCTGTATCAAATACAATTTAAAACCTTTTTCAACTTATACTTAAACCACTCAACTATATCCAATGAGAAATGAACAATAGTATAAGAGTTACACCAATACACCACAATACACCATGCACAATATATGAGAAATAATCAAT
>JZKD02S0271528.1:322434-349257 GCA_000966675.3 Picea glauca
TTCTTGTGAATGAGCATAACTGTTACATCTCTTCTCAGAGATAAATTGCCACCATTCTAGCGAGCTTGTTTCAGTTTTCACTTTACAGTTTCAACATATTTATTTATTGAATAGAAGCCAAGTTTTACTGTATTTCTGTTATTTTTCATTGTATCTCTCTGTTAATAAATACATCTATATTCATTTAGTTATGCTCAAAAAATCTGGATCAGATATATCCTGTGGAAGTTAGGATTCTCTAATGCTCCTGAAATCAGTTTCAAACAAGTCATCTTGGTAATTTTGCTATAACTTATTTTTTTGGGATGTTTCAGACCGTGAGATTGTGTAGATATAGAGGAGAGATATTGGTGTACATGTGATAAACATATCGGAATATGGTTTTCTATATTTTCATAGATATCCTATGTGAAGGTTAGGGTTCCTGAATGCTCCTGAAATCAATTTCAAACAAGTTGGCTTGGCATTTTTTCTATAACTTATTTTATGGGATTTTTTATTACTTGAGATTTTGTAGAGGTAGAGGATACATACATATGTACCTCAGGTAAAAGTGTCAAAATCATAGTTTCAAAATTGGATATGTGGCATGTTGTGCAAGTTCTTCCTTTAGAAGAGGCCCAAAACAACAAACTTTGGAAAAGTTGTTATTTAGAAATTCAAATTTTGGTCTTCCAACGTTTTTGCTTCTTCTTGATCTAAAATCTAGGGTTCAATAGTCTATTTATCCAGATTCTCACAAATTCTTCCATCCTTCTTTCTTCTTCTATTTGAATCTTTAGGTTCATGATCATATTTTCTATTTCTTCAAGGCTTTCTAACATTTTGGATTTTGAATCATGATCCTCTTCTTCATGTTTTTGAAACTACCCCTTTTGCTTCAAATTCTTTTTCCTCAGATTCTTTTTTCTCTTAAGGCACAATTGATTTCGTTTTTAATATCTACTTTCGTATCTATTTCAAAATTTTATTCTTCTTCTAAATTCATCATTTCTTTCCCTTTTTATTCATCAATATTTATTTCTCTGGCATGGAAATATTTTCTTCTCATTCGGTATTGAAACTTCGTTCATTGATTTCTTCAGATGAATCACTAACCCCTTTTGACTAGAGATTCTTCTTCTGCTTATAAGATTTCTTCTCCTTTTCATGCTTACCCTTTTTGTGGGGATGATGTTTTATTCCTTTCTTTATATTATGGTTTTCTTCATCATCGCTACTTTTCTCCTTTACATATGGACACTTATCAACACACTCCTACTTTTCTACAATTAAAGCATTTAAAGGGAAACTTACCTTTTTATTTTCTAGATCCCTTTTTGAGTTTTCTCACAAAATGTGTTAATTCCTCTGCATCAGATTCATTATCGAAGATATTTCTTGATTCATGTTCTATTGTTTTTGTCTTATTTGAGGCTTTGAAGGTTTCTTCTTTCTTTTATGGATTTTTTTTTTCTCATTTCATATCACATGAGGATCACATGCAATTCATCTATTGTTAATAAATAAAGATCATTTATTTATTTAATGGCGTAATATTTAGCATCAAATATTAAGGGGAGTGACCTCACACATTTTGTACAATCATCGGTTCTTCATCCTTTTAACGAAGTCCTTTGATGGTTTTGAAACTTTCATCCACATGGAGAAGATATGATAAAATGTTTTCTTATTCTTTCATTTTCAGACTCTTGAACCATCTTCTATGTGTTTGTAGCTTTGTTATCTTAACTTTGTTATCACCTTCAAAGATATTTTGAAGTTTCTCCCAAAATTATTTTTCCAATTCACAGTGCACCACCTTGACAAATTGGGTTTCTGATAGACCACATAAGATGTCATTCATATCTTTTGCGTTATGTTCACTAGGATTCTTCCTGGTCACATATGTTGGTGGAGTTGTTGGGGATGTATAACTAGTCACAACTGTCTGATAAATATCGAACCCAAGAAACATTAGATATGTTAGCATCATTATTCTCTAGAGGGCATAGTTTTTTCCATCAAACAACGAAGCCTTGCTTGTGGAGAAGCCTTCTTGATTAGCCATGTGTACTCCCGAGGTCTACCTTTTAGTGGTTAGACTATTTATGAAGGAACTCGCTTTGATACCAATTTCTAAGAACACATTTATACTAAGAGGGGGGGGGGGGTGAATGAATATAATAAAATTTATTAATTTTAAAAAAATTCATCAACCATAAGAAAATAATCACATATTAATTGCAGAACATGGAACACAATATTCACATCGAAATGCTTTATGGACAAAACCAAAAAAAACTTTGCTTATAATTATTTGTAGGAAAGAACCTACTAGAGACAACCATACCCATTGATATGCAACAACCTACTCTTACATATATTCATAGAAAACAATCTATTGGAGAGACCTATCCCCATCGCTAAGTACCAACCTAGTAAGAGACACCAATCTATTTCATATCTTCATAGAAAACAATCGATTGGAGACAACAATCCCCACCACTAATCACAAAATTATCAAGAGACATTAATATTCAAATAGAATTTTTGACACTAATCTACTGGAGACACCAATCCCCACTACTAAGCACCAACTTATCAAGAGACATCAATATCTGAGTTGCACTAGCTTTCACCAAGTCTACTTTCTATTTTTACTTTCACTAGGTTTATTGATTACTTCTACTTTTACCAATTCTACTAATTCACTAGGTTTTCTCACTACTTCTATCTTTACCAGATATGACCAAAATTTGAATTTCCAAATCACAACTTTCCCAAAGCTTGTTGTTTTGGGCCTCTTCCCAAGAAAAAACTTGTATAGAATTCTACGTACCCAATTGTGCAAATATCATTCTTATATTTTTACCTAAGGTAATTTTGTATGTCTCCTTTGTCTCTGAAAAATATCAAGGTCTCAAACATGTCAGAAAATAAGTTATAGCAAAAGTTCCAAGCTAACTTGTTTGAAGCCAATTTCAAGAGCATTTAGGAACCCTAACTTCCACAGAGCATAGATATGAAAGTATAATGAACCAAAATTTGATATTCTTACCACATGTACACCTATATCGGTCCAGTTTCTTTGCAAAATATCATGTTCTGAAACATCCCATAAAGTAAGATATCGAAACAGTTCGAAGATGCTCTGTTTGAAACTAATTTTAGGAGCATTCAGGAACCCTAACTTCCATAGAGAATATCTATAAAAGTATAGCTAACCCAGATCTAATGTTTTTACCACATGTAAACCAAAATATCTCCTTTGTATATGCAAAACATCAGGGGCTAAGACATCACATAAATATAGTGAAAGTTCCAAGATGACCTATTTGAAACTTATTTCAGGAGCATTTAGGAACACTAACTTCCAGAAGGAGTATTTATGAATGTATGGAAAACCAACATATAATATTTTTACCACATATACACCAAGATATCTTTTTTGTATATTCAAAATCATAGGGTCTAAAACATCACATAAAATAAGTTATAGAGAAAGTGCCAAGCTGACCTGTTTGAAATTGATTTCCGTAACATTTAGGAACCCTAACTTCCATAGGGTATATCTCCAAAAGTATAGAGAACCAACATTTTATATCTTTACCAAATGTGCACCAAAATCTCTCCTCTCTCTCTGAAAAATATGAGGGTTTAAAAAATCTCATGAAAAAGATATCGCGAAAATGCCAAGATGACCGAAAATTGATATCATAATTGAATCTTTGCTAATCCATTTTTCATACACTCCCTTTCTCTGAATGCTTTCTCGTTTTATACGTTTTCATAACTATTCATGAAATTACATGTCCATGAAGTAAATAATTAATTCCCACTACCATGGGAAAATTCCCCAAATACTATGGGAAAATACCCCAAACCCATGGGTTTGAAACCACCATTTCACTTTTTACTTTTTCACATGCACCCCGTTTTTAATATACTTGTAGACATACATATATAAATAAATATTGGAAATTTTGTGTGTATTGTAATTCCATACTATTAAATTAATGACATCATTAATCCTTTGAGATCAATGAAAATAATTTCAACAATCTCCCCCTTTGTCATTGATGAAAATCCTGAAACAAACCACATAGTCCACGAAGCATAGAAACAATTTTCTTCTTGTCTTCAACTCTCCCTAGAATAGTTAGAATTCTCCCCCTATATTCAACTCCCCTTCATTGACATCAATGGAAAAGGTGTGATGTCCCCAGCCACCCACCTCTACCGGGTAACACTACCTAATCAACTGTATCTTTGCTTTTTTCCTCTGATACCAATTTGTGACGTCCCTGACCACCCACCTTTGTTGTGTAATTCTACCTAATCAACTGTATCATTGCTTTTCTTCTTTGATACCAATTTGTGACATCCCTGGCCACCCAGGCTGGGCCATGCTACTCAAGAAAAATAACATGATTGAGTATACATTTATATATATAATGCAATTTTAACCAGACATAAACATTCTTTTCATACACATATTCTTGTGGAAGCAACAATAACACAAACAAAATTAACATATGACTTACATTCTACTATCACACAACATAATGTAGAAATAACAGTAAAAACATACATGGATTAGTCACAAACAAAACCCATACATACAACATCATATATAAATACAAAACATGTAGCTAAACTTGGAAATGGTACTTATCCTTTAATTGGAATACACCAAATGCGTGCAAACCTTCCACAAACCTACTAGCCTTAGAAAACGTTGCTCATCACTCTCATCAGAGGGTCACGCCCGAGCTAGGACTAAACTCCACTGGGTAAAGGATTCCTTGGCTAGGCAAGGACAAGATGAAGTTTCATAGTACAACAAAAATGATTTCCTCCAAGGAGTCACTTTCTCCCACAACTCATAGACTCTCATTCCCCACATGCATGTCCCACCCCATGAGTGTACACCTTCACTGTCACACATTCCATCAACTATTACAATTCCCTTTACGGGGCTTCAACAATAGTATGGATCAAGAATTATCAGAGCTCTGTATCTTCTACCAGACTCCCTCCAAGAGAACTCACTTCCTCAACACACGAGTAGGGTGATGGTAACAATAGAAAAAAAATGTGGGGCACGATGTAACATAGGAAACCCATATGGCACAGGTTCAGTAAGATATTGGTTTGGGCTTGTGCAGAGGTTCAGGTGGTTGAAGTATTTAACAATGGTGGACTCGATCACTATGTGACTACTCAGTGCATGGGTGTGTGGGTGAAATAGGGTAATGGACGGCCATACTGGTCAGAGTGGCGAGCATTAACTCATGAGGAAAGATGGAAAGAATGGTGTGTGAACCCCACAATGATGGAATTTCTGACATAAATCTGCATTCACCTAGGTTGGCACATGGATCTCTTGGGATCTCGTCCCTCTCCACTTGGATTTTATTCCTCTCCCTCGAGGAACATAGGATAACTTGGTTTATTTCCCAATTTTAGTATTTTTCAGGAAATACATTATAATATTCCCTTGGGTTAAGCCCTTGAGCTTAGCCCCTATTTCCTAGACTCATAGCCCCATCCCTTTCCTTTTCTAGTGGAGCTTAGTACCCCATAACTCTTTCTTCATGGTCGATATACACACACCGATGTTATTATATTAATAATAATATGCATAATTACATATACAAAATCAGGCCCACTGGCCTTATCATCTAGGCTCTCCAGCCTAATAAACACATAATCCTAC
The DNA here is from genome assembly GCA_000966675.3 of Picea glauca. Classification (NCBI taxonomy): domain Eukaryota; kingdom Viridiplantae; phylum Streptophyta; class Pinopsida; order Pinales; family Pinaceae; genus Picea; species Picea glauca. Next base: position 328,136 of record JZKD02S0271528.1, read on the forward strand.
CAGCTTATAATTACTTGGCTCACCAGCCTACGAAACATGTTACATTCATAATTACAATCGTGGCTCGACCTTGGGATATTACAATCCCTCCCCTTATTTTTGCACTGTCCTCAGTGCAACTCATTTACACAACATCAACAAGATTTTCAAAATCTTCAAAAAGATGAAGGTATTCTTCCCACATAGTGTCTTTGTACTCCCATGTTGCGTCTTCGGGACCGTATAAGGTCCACTAGAATTTTACAAGGCCTATGGCTTGATTCTGGAGCTTCTAGCTTTTGTGGTCCAATATGCGCACCAGATGCACTTCAAAAGTGTTTTCTTGCTCCACCTAAATCACATTCCAATCAATAACATTATTAGCACCAGGTATATATTTCTTAAAAAATGACACATGAAATTCATTATGTATAGATATAGATGCAGACAATGCAAGAATATAAGCTATTATACCAATCCTCTCCAGGATTTCAAACAGCCCACAATATTTGGCTGCCAACGGGAACAGTTTCCTAGCTTCAGGGAACTTTTGTTGGTTTTCACCTTCAAGAAAACATGATCACCCACTCTAAATTCCTCGTGAGTTCTATTCTTGTCAGCATATATTTTCTTTTCAGTCTTGGGAAGCATTCAAATTATGTTTAATCTTCACCATTTTCTCTTCCATCTCCTTGAGCAAGTCTGGCCCAACCACTGCCCTATCAGCTAGGTTGTCCCAGCTTACTGGGGTGTTGCACTTTCTACAATAAAGTGCTTCAAACGAGCTCATCTTCAGTGATTCTTGATACCCATTGTTGTAGTAAAATTCTAGCAAGTGTAGATAATATTCCCATTTAGATGGTTTGTCCATCACATACATCCTTATAATATCATATATCACTTGGTTCACCCTTTTTGTTTGCTTATTAGACTCAGGATGATAAGATGTGATGAAGCTCAGATTCATTCTGAACCCTTTGAATAACCCCTTCCAAAACTTTGAGGTAAACTTTGTGTCTCTTCTAGACACAATTGTCTTGGGTATGCCATGAAAGTGTGCTACTTCGCTCATATAAATATCAACAACATTGGTTGTCTTTTGAGTAACCTTCATAGGAATGAAATGGGAAGATTTAGTAACATTTTCCACTACCACCATGATTGCATCATGCTGCTTGCTTGTTCTGGGAAATCCTGTGATGAAATCCATTGTCACCACATCCCACTTCCACTCATGGATGGGTAATGGCTGTAGTAACCCAGTTGGGTGTCTATGCTCAGCCTTGACCCTTTGACACTCCAAGCCTTTAGCTATGTATTCAAAAATCTCCCTATTCATGCCTAGACAATAATATTGGCTCTTGACTGTGGAAAGTGTTTTATGATATCTTGGGTGTCCCACATAAGGTACATTGTGCATTTCTTGTAAAATCACACTCCTCAATTCAGGATAATTGGGTACATAAAATTTCTTTATGTACAAGAGAATTCCATCAATTCCCAATTCATAATCTTCATCTTTCCGTTGCATTTTACCTTGCTGCAATTTTGTTACCAATTCCATGTACTACAAATCAACTTTTGCAGTCTCATAAATTATTCCTTTAAGATCCATCTGATACATGCTAATGGATTTAGCATGTAGTTCATGCACTCTCCTGTTGAGTGCATCAGCCACCTTGTTCTCCTTTCCTCTGATGTTCTTGATATCAAGGCCATACTCACCAAGGAATTCCAACCATCTACTCTTACTAGCATTCAACGTAGGCTGATCAAACAAATACTTCAGACCATTATGGTTTCTCCTCAAGTAAAACCTCTTTCCCATGAGGTAGTGCCTCCACTTCTTCAAAGCATGCACTATGGATGCCAAGTCCAAATCATGAGTGGCATAGTGCCTTTCATGCTCTTTCAATTTTCTGGACTAGAAACATATCACAAATCCATTCTGACTAAGGAATCCTCCAAGTCCTTCTTTTCACGCATCTAATCAAACCAAAAAATCTCCATTCGGATCAACAATCCGCAGAATTGGAGCACTAGTTAACAACTGCTTCAATTGCTGGAAGCTCGTTTCGCATTCTGTTGTCCATTGAAACTTCTTTCCCTTCCTTTGCAAGGAAGTGATGGGATGAGCTATTCTCCAAAAACCTACAATGAACCTTTTGTAGTAGCTAGCTAGACCAATGAAGGATTTTAATTTTGTCACATTCTTATGTGTTGTACACCCTTTAATGGCCTCAATCTTTTCAAGGTCCACTGCTATCACTTCTTCAGATATGATATGCCCCAAATAGTGAATTTTGTTTTGATAAAATGAGCACTTGCTCAATTCGGCATACAACTGATGCTCTCTTAGCACTTGAAACACCATCCTCAAATGATTCTCATGCTTTTCTTCAGACTTAGAATATACAAGTATGTCATCCAAAAATACAATGACAAACTTGTGAAATATTCTTGGAAAACACCATTCATTAGGCACATGGAAAAAGCTGGTGCACTTGAATGACACCACTGTGAATTCATAATAACCATACCTTGTCCTGAAGGTGGTATTGTTGATGTCTTCCTCTTTAATCCTTACTTGATGGTATCCTTACCTGAGATCTATCTTTGAAAATATCGTTGCATCCTTCAACCGATCGAAGATATCATCAATCCTTGGTAGAGGATACTTGTTATTTATAGAGACATTGTTCAACTGTCTGAAATCGATGCACAATCTCAATGTCCCATATTTATTCTTCAAAAAATAGACTAGGGCACCCCAAGGTGACACACTTGGGTGTATATACCCCTTCTTCAGAAGTTCTTCAAGCTTCATTTGAAACTTCTTCATCTATGGTGTACTCATTTTGTAAGGAGTCTTTGATACTAGAGCTTCTCCAGGCATTAAATTTATAGAGAAATCAATATCTCTCTTTGGGGGTAGTCCTGGTACCTCCTTGAACACATCTTCAGAATATTCCAGGACTGCATGGTCCTCTAGATTTGGCACCTTAACCTTATATGCTTCCTCCATATGGGCTACAAATATTTGATAGTCCTTCCTGTAACACTTCTTTAGCTACATTGATGAGATTTATCGGACAATAACCTCCCTTGGAACTCCTTGGATTTCTCTCTGATTTCCTTCCTCATCCAGGAAAGTGAATGCCTTGTTATGATAGTCTGATATGGCATGGTGTTGGTCCAACTAATCCATACCAATTAGGAAATCATATGATACCAAATGAAATATGTTCAAATCTTCCTTGGTACCCAATCCATTCATGCCCACTAGACATGATTTAACCAAATCAACAACCTTTCTCTTGGCTCCTCTAGCCAACTGCACCAACCAAGATTTCCCATGCTTGGTTCTTGGTAATTGAAATCTTTCCACTACCTTAGGATATATACAACTATGACTAGCCCCCGAGTCTATTAAAATAGTAAAGGCAAGGTTATTGATCATACCGTCAACTTCAATCATGTGTGATTGAAACACAACTTTCTTGTTGTCTAGGGCTACATAGATCCTTGGCACACTTCTGTCGATGTCCTCCAATTTTTCTTCTTGCTATACATTGTGGGAAACTCTTACCTTGTCACTTTTGTGAGGACCATCTCTATACTTGTGGTCTCCTTTACAACCCCAACATTGCAAAGGCGTCTTCCTTGGCCTTTTCCCACCTACTTCAGCCATCCCAAGCTCTCTCAAAATTGGCAGTCCTTGAGGACTATTTATGAAAAATCGTGTCATGTTCCCCTTCTACCTCTACTCCCTCTTAAACTTCCTCTTGTCTTCCCAAGATTTTGGAAAGTAGGATTTCCTTTTTGCTGATCATATAATCATTTTTCTCTCCTTATAGTTTCTTCGAGAGTTTTCGGATCATGATATTGGATTTTATCACTGATGAAATATGGAAACCCACTAAGAAATCTCTAGATCTTGACTACCTCATCCTTAATGAAAGGGACATACTTCAACAGCTCTAGAAATACCCTCTCCTATTAATCTATAGTCATGTTTCCCAGTTTAAGTTTAAAGAGCTCTTTCATCTTTTAATCATAGTATCTCTTGGCTAAGTACTTCTTTTCAAAATGTTTCTTGAATTCCTTCCAAGTCACATTTTTCTCTCTGATGTTCTACACTTGCACAAGTTGATCCCACCATATGGATTCCTTTCCTTTAAGTTGGTATATGGAAATTATTCCCTTTGCATGAGAAGAATAGTTTTGCAATTCGAAGTACTTCCTCATGCCTAGCAGCCATGTCTCAACATCTTTATCCTTCTTATGCTCTCCATCAAAAGTAGGAGGTTTGATCTTATTCATTTCTCCTTTCAACTCATCCACCCCATACCTCCTATGTTTCCTAACAGGGGATGGACTTGAGCTACTATGTGCTCTCCTATGGGAATGATTTTGGGAGTGTTGGTGATCTCTTCTACCACTTCTTGATCTTCCTTTATTCTTAGGGGTCCCGTGACTTCCGGATTTGTTGGATCCACTCTCCTTATCCAACTTCTTTTAAATTCTTTCCAGGGTCTTCATTAACTTTGTATTGAAGTATTCTTGTTACTCCTTGGCTCTCTTAAGCCTTTCATTATCTTCCTGTTTAATTTTGGCATCTATTTCTTCTCCATGACCATTAGAGTTTTTTCCTTCAATTCCCAAATGGACATCCATTTCTCTAGCTTCATTCTTCGAACTATAAGCATATTGTGCCTCCTCCATTTCTGTGCACCATGGAACAATTCGGTTCAGATCTGTCAATTGTTAAATCTGCAAAATGTGCAGTCAACTGAATTTTTGTCAGGCTATCAGTCTTTAATAATTTTCCAGAATAACATAAACCAATATAATTCGACAAAGGAATATCAGACTCCATTTTCTGCAATTCTTGGTCGATCAAGAATCCCCACAGATCTATCTTCGATCCCTATTTTGTTCTACAAATCACTTTTGGGTTACTGGCCCCTTTTACTTCAGCCTTTAATTCGCATGTGACCATGGCTATGAGCAAGTGCTAATAGTTGGACGCTTATCCAAAGCCTTGAAACTTTGGGGCTCTAGAGCTTCAGAGGTTTACCTTCCCATACATCACAAAAATCATAGAACATTGAACTAGCAAAATCACGGAGGATGATGGATCTACGGTCCACATTCTTTGTTAAGATCTATAGTCAATAAGAGCTCTGGGACTTCAGATTAAACATTTCCCAAAGCACATCACAACAAATATCCTGGAGTGCCGAATTAGAGAACTCACAAAGTGGGGTGGATCAATCATCCACGTCTTCCCAGCATCCAACGATTGATATTTACTACGAAACTTCAGGCTTTGGGGCTTGAGGGATTTAGGACTTCGGAGCTTCGGGGCTTCGGGACTTTAAAGCTTTGGGGCTTTGGAGGATTTCACATCTGCACACCCCAAAACTCTCAAACTGTGTATCTTCGAATACTTCCACATCACCCCTAGTGACATCATCACGTCACGTCACTTTGGCGCTACAAAACTTCACTGATTCTTCCTCCCCCTCAATCATGAATCATTTATTTCGGAGTGTCAAGTCTCTGAACTGCCGCATCTCCTACCGCATGTCCTCCGTGATCAACGGTCGAGGTAGAATCTGACCTTCGGGCATTTGAGTGTCTTCATACTTGGGCACAATTCCTCCATAGTGCCAAGTCTTTGGACCTTGAAATCTGACGACACACTTCCACTGTGACCCTCAGGGGCCCCACCATCCATGCTCAAGAGGAGTGCCACATGGTGAAATACTAGAAGTGGACATGTTTCCCAACTAGATGGGTGACAGATGTCACGTTACAACTAGAATTTCTATCTTCAAACGGTTCTTAAATCACTAGCACGTGGCACACAACCCATATGTCCACGTCAACCCTGGTGATGTCAGCAGGCCATGTCACTTTGGGACTTTGAGATTTGGAATATTTTACACTTGCACACTCCAATTATCTCGAACGTCGAACTCCCAAACTTTCTTACCTTTCGGGTTCCACATAGTATAACTGTCAACAACTAAGGTGGTGGCACATGGCATGTCTAGGAAAGGTCCACATCACTACTTATGACATCATCATGCCACACCACTTCTTTCCTTTGGTTTCGGGACTTCGGGCTTCGAGAGTTTTTTCTCTATTCACACCTCATTTCTCTTGAATGACAAATTCTCGAACAAGCCAATCTGTTGACATGTGTCCCTTTTGATGAATGGTCCGTATTAACTCCAGACATCAGAACTTTGGGAGTTTTCTCCTTAGCACACTTTGTTTCTCCCAAACACTAAAATCCCAAATACGTTGATCTGCCAACACGTTCCTCCTTTAATGAATGGTCCAGATCAACTTTGAACTTTGGGACATCGGGAGTTTTCACTCTATCACACCTTATTACTCCCAAATGCCAAATTCCCGAACTACCCAATCTGCTAACACATGTCCCTTTTGATGAACGGTTCAAATTAACTCCAGACTTCAGGACTTCAGGATTTTTCACTCTAGAACACTCCATTTATCCCGAAGTGCCAAACCTATGAATTGTTGTGAGATCTACGGCTCAAAATAACTTGCATGCAGATTTGACGGTTGAGATATGTTTTTCACCGATGCACCTTACCTCTTGCTCTTGACTCAATCAAATGGCTATTATATGTCCTTGGTCAAATCCAACAGTAACACTTCTCCCCAGATATTTTGTGTAGATCCCCTCGTGGACTTCGAAACTTCATGCTTCGGCCCCTTTTTCTCTACAACACATAACTTTGAAGAAGTTACAAAGTCCTAAGGAATTGGCAGTTAACTCTCATGCAGTTTTTTTCTAGATCCAACTGCTACAAAAGTTGGCCCTTCCCCTATGATGATCTCAGGCCCCAAGCTCAAACATTGCTTCCCATCACAATGATTTTTGTGGCTTCTTTCTCTATTTCCATTCCATAAGACATTATACCTCCTGAGATTCATAACATGGCCAAGGTATTATCTTGGAATCCAGGGGCGCTCCTAACTCATATTTGTCCGTTTCGACAACAATTGTTGTCCGAAACTTTTTCTTCAACTTCCAATGACATGGCCCATCCAGTCTTAGTGTTGAAACCATGGATCTGATACCAATTTCAAACATCCCCATCCACCCACCTCTGTCGGTTAATGATACCTAATCAACCGTATCTTTGCATTTCTGCTTTGATAGGAATTTGGGACATCCCCAACCACCCACCTCTGTCAGGTAATGCTACCTAATCAACTGTATCATTTATTTTTTGCTATGATACCAATTTGTGACATCCCTGACCACCTAGGCCGGGCCATGCTACTCCAAAAAACTAAAATGCTTGAGTATACACACACATATATATAATGCAATTTTAACCAGACATAAACATTCTGTAAATGCACATATTCTTGCAGAAGCGACAATAAAACAAACAAAATTAACAGATGACTTACGTTTTGCTATCACACATCATAATGCATAAATAACAGTAAAAGCATACATGCAATAGTCATAGACAAAACCCATAAATATAAAAACATATATAAATACACAACATGTAACGAAACTTGGAAATGGTACTTATCTTTTAATTGGAGTACACCAACTTCGTGCAGAACTTCCACAAACCTACTAGCCTTATACCACATTTCTCATCACTCTCATTAGTGGGTCACCCCTGAGCTGGGACTAAAATCCATCGGGAAAGGGATTCTTTGGCTAGGCAAGGACAATAGGAAGTTGCACAGTACAACAGGAAGGATTTCCTCCAAGGAGCCACTTACGCCCACAACTCACAAACTCTCATTCCCGACATGCCTGTCCCACCCCAGGAGTGTACACCTTCACAGTCACACAGTCCATTGGTTATTACACCTCCCTTTCTGAGGCTTCAACAACAAGTCGGATCATGAATTCTCAGATCTATGTAGCTGCTACTGGACTCCCTCCACGAGAAATCACTTCCTTAGCACACGAGTATGGTGATGTAAACAATAGAAAACAAACGCGGGGCATGATGAAACAGAGGAAACCCACATAGTGAAGGTTTAGTAAGATATCAGTTTGGGCTAGCACAAAGGTTCAGGTGGTTGAGGTATTCAACAATGGTAGGTTGTCTCACCGCGTGAATGCTCATTACATGGGTGAATGGGTGAAACGGGGTAATGGATGGCCAACCTGGTCAGAGTGGCGAGCATGAAATCGTGAGGAAAGATGGAAATAATGGTGCATGAAGCCCAGCATGATGGAATTTCCCACATAAATCTGCATGCACACAGGTTGACACATGGCTCTCTTGGGAGTTCATCCCTCTCCACTTGGAGTTCATTCCTCTCCCTCAAGGAAGTTAGGATAACTGGGTTTATTTCACAATTTTAGTATTTTTCAGGAAATACATTATAATATTCCCTTGTGTTAAGCCCTCAAGCTTAGCCCCTCTTTCCTAGACTCACAACCACATCCCTTTCCCTGTCCAGTGGATCTTAGTCCCCCATAAATATTTCTTCATGGTCAGTCTAGATGCAATGATGTTATTATATTAATAATAACCTACATAATTACATATACAAAATCAGTCTGACTGGCCTTAACATCTAGGATCCCCAACCTAATAAACACATAATCCTACCAACTTATAATTACTTGGCTCACCAACCTACAAAACATGTTACATTCATAATTACAACCGGAACTCGGCCTTCGGATATTACAAAAGTTATTCTCCCCCTAAACTTGTTCTTCTCCTTAAGGACTCAGTTGAAACTCAAGCCCATTGTCATGTCGAGTCAATCCTCAGTCAACTTCTTTCAAGAAAATCATCAGTATGTAAGAGGAAAATTGCACGATTTTACATCCAATGATATAGAATGATATGAAGTCCTAAAACATCTATTCAAATGATTCCATGACAATCCATCGATCCAAACACAATCTATCTTGGTAGTCCACAATTATGTCTTTCATGTCTCTTTTGAAAAGATCTAAAACCATGATTGTCAATCATTTGGTTTTTATGGTGAGGATGATAATCGGGCACATATTTTTGCATTGGTTGATTAGAAGAAGTAGGCTCAGGGTCATGTTCACTTATAGGAGTAGAGAAACCTAGAATATTGGCAACAATGTCATCTGTATGCTCAAATGTTTCTATATGAGGAACATGCAACTCATCAATATGTTTGGAACAATCAATAATATGTTTCTCTTTCTAAAAACTAGTATGAACTCCACCTATAACAAATAAAACTTCCCTAATTGTAGCAAGGCTAGGTGTAGGTAGGGAGGCAATAGCAACATCATATCGACGACCAATATTAATGAATGGAAACCTTTAACAATTGATAATATCATCTAATATTTTAGTACTTTTTTCAAACTTCGAGCTTCTATTCAACTTAATAGTTCTTTTCACATGTTCCTTTCTTAAGGAAACAATTTTAGATTCTATCTCTTCACAATTTTGTTCCTTTTTCTTCATCTGCATTCTCACCACTTTCTCCATCCTTCCTGATTCTTATAATTGAACCTTTAGGTTCATGATATATTTTTTTTTCTTCAAGACTTTCTCACATTTTCTCTTTTGAATCATGGTCTATTTTTGTAGCTGGTCCTTTTTTTTTAAATTAATTTTCCTAAGATTCTTTGTTTCACTTAAGGAACAAATGAGTTCTTTTTCAATATCTACTTCTGCATCTGTTTCGACATTTTTTTCTTAAGAATCCATTGTTTATTTCTCTTTGTCTTCATCAATCATTGTTTCTGTGTCCATGAAAATATTTTCTTCTCTTTGACTATCGAAACTTCTTTCACTACTTTTTTTCAGATGAGTCACAAACCCCTTTTGAGTAGATATTATTCTTCTTCTTATTTTCATGATTACTCTTTTTGTGGTGATGATGTTTTCTCCCTTTGTTTACATTATGGTATTCTTCATCGTCACTACTTTCATACTTTGCATATGTATACTTATTAGAAAAATGTCCTACTTTTCCAAAATTAAATCATTTAAAGGGCACCTTGCCTTTGTATTTTCCAGATATCGTTTTGAGTTTTCTCACAAAATGTGATTCTGAAGGAACTCGCTTTGATATCAATTTTTGAGAACACATTTATACTAAGAGGGGGGGGGGGAGGGGGTGAATGAATATTATAAAATTTATTAATTTTTAAAACATTCATCAACCATAAGAAAATAATCACATATTAATTGGAGAACATGGAACACAATATTCACATTGAAATGCTTTATGGACAAAACCAAAAAAACTTTGTTTATAACTATTTGTAGGAATGAACCTACTGGAGACACCCATACCCATTGATATGCAACAACCTACTCTTACATATATTCATAGAAAACAATATATTGGAGAGACCTATCCCCATCGCTAAGTACCAACCTAGTAAGAGACACCAATCTGTTTCAGATCTTCATAGAAAACAATCGATTGGAGACAACGTTCCCCACCACTAATCACAAAATTATCAAGAGACATTAATATTCAAATATCATTTTTGACACTAATCTACTAGAGACACCAATCCCCACTACTAAGCACCAACTTAGCAAGAGACATTAATATCTGAGTTGCACCATCTTTCACCAAGTCTACTTTCTATTTCTACCTTCACTAGGTTTGTTGATTACTTCTACCTTTACCAATTCTACTCATTCACTAGGTTTTCTCACTACTTCTATCTTTACCAGATATGACCAAAATTTGAATTTCCAAATCACAACTTTCCCAAATCTTGTTGTTTTGGACCTCTTCCCAAGAAAAAAATTGTATAGAATTCTACGTACCCAATTGTGAAAATATCATTCTTATATTTTTACCTAAGGTAATTTTGTATGTCTCCTTTGTCTCTGAAAAATATCAAGGTCTCAAACATCTCAGAAAATAAGTTATAGAAAAAGTTCCAAGCTAACTTGTTTGAAGCCAATTTCAAGAGCATTTAGGAACCCTAACATCTACAGAGCATAGCTATGAAAGTATAGTGAACCAAAATTTGATATTGTTACCACATGTACACCTATATCGGTCCAGTTTCTTTGCAAAATATCACGTTCTGAAACATCCCATAAAGTAAGATATCGAAATAGTTCGAAGATGCTTTGTTTGAAACTAATTTTAGGAGCATTTAGGAACCCTAACTTCCATAGCGAATATCTCTAAAAGTATAGCGAACCCACATCTAATGTTTTTACCACATGTAAACCAAAACCTCTCCTTTGTATATGCAAAACATCAGGGGCTAAGGCATCACATAAATATAGTGAAAGTGCCAAGATGACCTATTTGAAACTTATTTCAGGAGCATTTAGGAACACTAACTTCCAGAAGGAGTATTTATGAATGTATGGAAAACCAACATATAATATTTTTACCACATGTACACTAAGATATATTCTTTGTATATTCAAAATCATAGGGTCTAAAACATCACATAAAATAAGTTATAGCGAAAGTGCCAAGCTGACCTGTTTGAAATTGATTTTCGTAACATTTAGGAACCCTAACTTCCACAGGGTATATCTCCGAAAGTATAGAGAACCAACATTTTATATTTTTACCAAATGTGCACCAAAATCTCTCCTCTGTCTCTGAAAAATATGAGTTTTTAAAACATCTCATGAAAAAGATATCGCGAAAATGCCAAGATGACCGAAAATTGATATCATAATTGAATCTTTGCTAATCCATTTTTCATACACTCCCTTTCTCTCAATGCTTTCTCTTTTTATACATTTTCATAACTATTTATGAAATTACATGTCCATGAATTAAATAATTAATTCCCACTACCATGGGAAAATTCCCCAAATACTATGGGAAAATACCCCAAACCCATGGGTTTGAAACCACCATTTCACTTTTTACTTTTTCACATGCACCCCTTTTTTAATATACTTGTAGACATACATATATAAATAAATATTGAAAATTTGGTGTGTATTGTAATTCCATAATATTAAATTAATGACATCATTAATCCTTTGAGATCAATGAAAATAATTTCAACAATCTCCCCCTTTGTCATTGACGAAAATCCTGAAACAAACAACATAGTCCACGAAGCATAGAAACAATTCTCCGCTTGTCTTCAACTCTCCCTAGAAAGTTAGAATTCTCCCCCTATATTCAACTCCCATTCTTTGACATCAATGGAAAATGTGTGATGTCCCCGACCACCCACCTCTACCGGGTAACGCTACCTAATCAACTGTATCTTTGCTTTTTTTCTCTGATACCAATTTGTGACGTCCCTGACCACCCACCTTTGTTGGGTAACACTACCTAATAAACTATATCATTGCTTTTATTCTTTGATACAAATTTGTGACATCCCTGGCCACCCAGGCTGGGCCATGCTACTCAAGAAAAATAACATGCTCAAGTATACATCTATATATATAATGCAATTTTAACCAGACATAAACATTCTTTTCATACACATATTCTTGCGGAAGAAACAATAACACAAACAAAATTAGCATATGACTTACATTTTACTATCACACAACATAATGTAGAAATAATAGTAAAAACATACATGGAGTAGTCACAGACAGAACCCATACATACAACATCTTATATAAATACAGAACATGTAACTAAACTTGGAAATGGTACTTATCTTTTAATTGGAGTACACCAAATGTGTGCAAACCTTACACGAAAAACTAGCCTTAGAAAATGTTGCTCATCACTCTCATCAGTGGGTCACCCCCGAGCTAGGACTAAACTCCACCGGGTAAGGGATTCCTTGGCTAGGTAGGAACAAGAGGAAGTTGCACAGTAAAACAAAAATGATTTCCTCCAAGGAGTCACTTTCTCCCACAACTCATAGACTCTCATTCCCCACATGCATGTCCCACCCCATGAGTGTACACCTTCACTGTCACACAGTCCATTGGCTATTACAAATCCCTTTCTTAGGCTTCAACAATAGGGTGGATCAAGAATTATCAGATCTCTGTATCTTCTACTGGACTCCCTCCAAGAGAAATGGTGCAGTTTCAGTAAGATATTGGTTTGGGCTTGTGCATAGGTTCAGGTGGTTGAGCTATTCAACAATGGTGGACTCGATCACTGCGTGACTTCTCAGTGCATGGGTGCATGGGTGAAACAGGTTAATGGATGGCCATCCTGGTCAGAGTGGCGAGCATTAACTCATGACAAAAGATGGAAAGAATGGTGTTTGAACCCCACAATGATGGAATTTCCCACATAAATCTGCATTCACCCAGGTTGACACATGGATCTCTTGGGAGCTCTTCCCTCTCCACTTGGATTTTATTCCTCTTCCTCAAGGAACTTAGGATAACTGGGTTTATTTCCCAATTTTAGTATTTTTCAAGAAATACATTATAATATTCCCTTGGGTTAATCCCTCGAGCTTAGCCCCTATTTCCTAGACTCATAGCCCCATCCCTTTCCTTTTCTAGTGGAGATTAGTACCCCATAACTCTTTATTCATGGTCGATATACACACATCGATGTTGTTATATTAATAATAATATGCATAATTAAATATACAAAATCAGGCCCACTAGCCTTAACATCTAGGCTCTCCGGCCTAATAAACACATAAGCCTACCAGCTTATAATTACTTGGCACACCAGCCTACAAAACATGTTACATTCATAATTATAACCATGGCTCGACCTTGGGATATTACAATCCCTCCCCTTATTTTTGCACTGTCATCAGTGCAACTCATTTACACAACATCAACAAGATTTTCAAAATCTTCAAAAAGATGAAGGTATTCTTCCTGCATAGTGTCTTCGTACTCCCATGTTGTGTCTTCGGGACCGTACAAGGTCCACTATAATTTTACAAGCCCTATGGCTTGATTCTGGAGCTTCTATCTTTTGTGGTCCAATATGCACACCATATGCACTTGAAAAGCATTTTCTTGCTCCACCTAAATCACATTCCAATCAATAACATGATTAGCACCAGGTATATATTTCTTAAGAAATGACACATGAAATTCATTATGTATAGACATAGATGTAGACAATGCAAGAATATAAGCTACTAGACCAATCCTCTCTAGGATTTCAAACAGCCCACAATATCTGGCTGCCAACCTGGAACAGTTTCCCAGCTTTAGGGAACTTTTGTTGGCTTTCACCTTTAAGAAAGCATGATCACCCACTCTAAATTCCTTGTGAGTTCTATTCTTGTTAGCATATATTTTCTACCTGTCTTAGGAAACATTCAAATTATGTTTAGTCTTCACCATTTTCTCTTCCATCTCCTTGAGCAAGTCTGGCCCAACCACTGCCCTATCAGCTAGGTTGTCCTAGCTTACTTGGTTCACCCTTTCTGTTTTCTTATTAGACTCAAGATGATAAGATGTGATGAAGTTCAGATTCCTTTTGAACCCTTTGAATAACCCCTTCCAAAACTTTGAGGTAAACTTTGGGTCTCTTCTAGACACAATTGTCTTGGGTATGCCATGCAAGTGTGCTACCTCCCTCATATAAATATCAACAACATTGGTTGTCTTTTGAGTAACCTTCATAGGAATGAAATGGGAAGCTTTAGTAAGATTTTCCACCACCACCGTGATTGCATCATGCCGCTTGCTTGTTCTGGGAAATCTTGTGATGAAATCCATTGTCACCACTTCCCACTTCCACTCATGGATGGGTAATGGCTGTAGCAACCCAGTTGGGTGCCTATGCTCAGCCTTGACCCTTTTACACTCCAAGAATTTAGCTATGTATTCAAAAATCTCCCTCTTCATGCCTAGCCAATAATATTGTCTCTTGACTGCAGAAATTGTTTTCTGATATCCTGGGTATCCCGCATAAGGTACATTGTGAATTTCTTGTAAAATCACACTCCTCAATTCAGGATAATTGGGTACATAAAATTTGTTTATGTACAAGAGAATTCCATCAATTCCCAATTCATAATCTTCATCTTTCTGTTTCATTTTACCTTGCTACAATTTTGTTACCAATTCCATGTACTACAAATCAACTTTTGCAGTCTCATAAATTATTCCTTTAAGATCTGTCTAATACATGCTAATGGATTTAGCATGTATCTCATGCACTCTCCTATTGAGTGCATCAACCACCTTTTTCTCCTTTCCTTTGATGTTCTTGATATCAAGGCCATACTCACAGAGGAACTCCAACCATCTACTCTTACTAGCATTCAAAGTAGGCTGATCAAACAAATACTTCTGACCATTATGGTCTGTCCTCAACTAAAACCTCTTTCCCATGAGGTAGTGCCTCCACTTCTTCAAAGCATGCACTATGGATGCCAAGTCCAAATCATGAGTGGCATAGAGCCTTTCATGCTCTTTCAATTTTATGGACTTGAAACATATCACAAATCCATCCTGACTAAGGAAACCTCCAAGTCCATCTTTTCACGCATCTATGCAAACCACAAAATCTTCATTCGGATCAAAAATCTGCAGAATTGGAGCACTGGTTCACAACTGCTTCATTTGCTGGAAGTTCATTTCACATTCTGTTGTCCATTGAAACTTCTTTCCCTTCCTTTGCAATGAAGTGATGGGATGAGCTATTCTCAAAAGGCCTACAATGAACCTTTTGTAGTAGCCAGCTAGACCAATGAAGGATTTGAATTCTGTCACATTCTTAGGTGTTGTACACCCTTTAATGGCCTCATTCTTTTCAGAGTCCACTGCTATCACTTCTTCATATATGATATGCCCCAAATAGTGATTTTTTTTTGATAAAATAAACACTTGCTCAATTTGGCATACAATTGATTCTCTCTTAGCACTTGAAACACCATTTTCAAATGATTCTCATGCTTTTCTTCTGACTTAGAATATACAAGGATGTCATCCAAAAAGACAATGACAAACTTGTGAAATATTCTTGGAAAACACCATTCATTAGGCACATGGAAAAAGCTAGTGCATTTGATAAGCCGAACGATACTACTATGAATTCATAATAACCATACCTTGTCCTGAGGGTGGTATTGTTGATGTATCCCTCTTTAATCCTTACTTGATGGTATTCTGACCTGAGATCTATCTTTGAAAATATCATTGCATCCTTCAACCGATCGAAGATATCATCAATCCTTGGTAGATGATACTTGTTCTTTATAGTCACATTATTCAACTGTCTGAAATCGATGCACAATCTCAATGTCCCATCTTTATTCTTCACAAACAAGACTGGGGCACCCCAAGGTGACACACTTGGGTGTATATACCCCTTCTTCAGAAGTTCTTCAAGCTTCATTTGAAACTTCTTCATCTATAGTGTACTCATTTTTTAAGGAGTCTTTGATACTAGAGCTTCTCCAGGCATTAAATTTATAGAGAAATTAATATCTCTCTTTGGGGGTAGTCCTGGTACCTCCTTGAACACATCTTCAAAATATTCCAGGATTGCATGGTCCTCTAGAGTTGGCACCTTAACCTTATATGCTTCCTCCATATGGGCTGCAAATATTTGGCAGCCCTTCCTATAACACTTCTTTAGCTACATTGATGAGATTTATCGGACAATAACTTCCCTTGGAACTCCTTGGAACTCCTTGGATTGCTCTCTGATTTCCTTCCTCATCTAGGAAAGTGAATTCCTTGTTATGATAGTCTTATATGGCATGGTTTTGGTCTAACTAATCATACCAATTAGGAAATCATATGATAAAAAATGCAATATGTTCAAATCTGCCTTGGTACCCAGTCCATTCATGCCCACTAGACATGATTTAACCAACTCAACAACCTTTCTCTTGGCTCCTGTAGCCAACTGCACCAACCAAGATTTCCCATGCTTGGTTCTTGGTAATTGAAATCTTTCCACTACCTTAGGATCTATATAGCTATGACTAGCCCCTGAGTCTATTAAAATAGTAAAGGCAAGGTTATTGATCATAACTTCAACTTCAATCATGCGTGATTGAAACAAATCTTTCTTGTTGTCTAGGGTTGCATAGATCCTTGGCACACTTCTGTCGATGTCCTCCAATTTTTATTCTTTCTATACATTGTGGGAAACTCTTACCTGGTCACCTTTGTGAGGACCATCTCTATACTTGTGGTCTCCTTTACAACCCCAACATTTCAAAGGTGTCTTCCTTGGCCTTTTCCCACCCACTTCAGCCATCCCAGGCTCTCTCAAAATTGGTTGTCATTGAGGACTATTTATGAAAAATGGTGTCTTGTTCCTCTTCTACCTCTACTCCCTCTTAAACTTCCTCTTGTCTTCCCAAGATTTTTGGAAAGTAGGATTTCCTTTTTGCTGATCATATAATCATTTTTCTCTCCTTATAGTTTCTTTGAGAGTCTTCGGATCGTGATATTGGATTTTATCACTGATGAAATATGGCAACCCACTAAGATATCTCTAGATTTTGACTACCTCATCCTTAATGAAAGGGACATACTTCAACAACTCTAGAAATATCCTCTTATATTAATCTATAGTCATGTTTCCCAGTTTAAGTTTAAAGAACTCTTTCATCTTTTAATCATAGTATCTCTTGGCTAAGTACTTCTTTTCAAAATGTTTCTTGAATTCCTTCCAAGTCACATTTTTCTCTCTGATGTTCTACACTTGCACAAGTTAATCCCACCATATGGATGCCTTTCCTTTAATTTGGTAGATGGAAATTATTCCCTCTGCATGAGAAGAATAGCTTTGCAATTCGTAGTACTTCCTCATGCCTAGCAGCCATGTCTCAGCATCTTCATCCTCCTCATGCTCTCCATCAAAAGTAGGAGGTTTGATCTTATTCATTTATCCTTTCAACTCATCCACCCCATACCTCCTATGTTTCCTGACAAGGGATGGACTTGAGCTACTGTGTGCTCTCCTATGGGAATGATTTTGGGAGTGTTGGTGATGTCTTCTACCACTCCTTGATCTTCCTTTATTATTAGGGGTCCTGTGACTTCCTGATTTGTTGGATCCACTCTCATTATCCAACTTCTTTTAAATTCTTTCCAGTGTCTTCATTAACTTTGTATTGAATTATTCTTGTTACTCCTTGGCTCTCTTAAGCCTTTCATTATCTTCCTATTTAATTTGGACATCTATTTCTTCTCCACGACCATTAGAGTTTTTTCCTTCAATTCCCAAATGGACATCCATTCCTCTAGCTTCATTCTTCGAACTGTAAGCATATTGTCCCTCCTCCATTTTTGTGCACTATGGAACAATTCGGTTCGGATCTGTCAATTGTTAAATCTACAAAATGTGTAGTCAACTGAATTTTTGTCAGGCTATCAGTCTTTAATAATTTTCCATAATAACATAAACCAATATAATTCAACAAAATAATATCAGACTCCATTTTCTATTGTTCTTGGTCGATCAAGAATCCCCATGGATCTATCTTGGAGCCTTATTCTGTTCTACAAATCACTTTTGGGTTACTAGACCCTTTTTCTTCACCCTTTAATTTGCATGTGACCATGGTTGTGACCAAGTGCTAATAGTTGGACGCTTATCTAAAAGGTTCTTAAATCACTAGCACGTGTCACACAACCCATATGTCCACATCATCCCTGGTGATGTCAGCATGCCACATCACTTCAGGACTTTGATATTTGGAACATTTTACACTTGCACACTCCAATTCTCTCGAACATTGAACTCCTAAACTTTCTTACCTTTCGGGTTCCACATAGTATAACTGTCAACAACTAAGGTGGTGGCACATGGCATGTCTAGGAAAGGTCCACATCACTACTGATGACATCATCATGCCACACCACTTATTTCCTTTGGTTTTGGGACTTCGGGCTTCGAGAGTTTTTTCTCTATTCACACCTCATTTCTCCTGAATGCCAAATTCTCGAACAAGCTGATCTATTGAAACGTGTCCCTTTTGATGAATGGTCCAGATTAACTCCAGACTTCAGGACATCAAGAGTTTTCTCCTTAGCACACTTTGTTTCTCCTGAACACTAAACTCCCAAATACGTTGATCTGTCAACATGTTCCTCCTTTAATGAATGGTCCAGATCAACTTCAGACTTTGGGACTTCGGGAGTTTTCACTCTATCACATCTTATTACTCCTGAAAGCCAAATTCCCGAACTACCCAATCTACTGACACATGTCCCTTTTGATGAATGGTTCAAATTAACTCCAAACTTCGGGACTTTTGGATTTTTCACTCTAGAACACTCCATTTATCCCAAAGTGCCAAACCTATGAACTATTGTGAGATATATAGCTCACAATAACTTGCATGCAGATTTGACAGTTGAGATATGTTTTTCACCGATGCGCCTTACCTCTTGCTCTTGACTCAATCAAATGGCTATTATATGTCTTTGGTCAAATCCAACAGTAACACTTCTCCCCAGATATTTGGTGTAGATCCCCTCCTGGACTTCGAAACTTCGAGCTTCGTCCCCTTTTTGTCTACACCACATAACTTCACTGAAGTTACAAAGTCCTAAGGAATTGGCGGTTAAATCTCATGCAGTTTTTTCTAGATCCGACGGATGTAAAAGTTGGCCCTTCCCCTACAAAGATCTCAAGCCCCAAGTTAAAACCTTGCTTCCTAGCACAATGATTGTTGTGGCTTCTTTCTCTATTTCCATTCTATAAGCCCCTATACCTCCTGAGATTCATAACATGGCCAAGCTATTATCTTGGAACCCAGGGGCACTCCTAACTCATATTTGTTCGTTTTGACATGAAACTTTTTCTTCAACTTCCAATAACATGGCCCATCCAGTCTCAGTGTTGAAACCATGGATCTAATACCAATTTCAAACATCCTCATCCACCCACCTCTGTCGGGTAACGCTAACTAATCAACTGTATCTTTGCATTTATGCTCTGATAGGAATTTGGGACGTCCCCAGCCACCCACCTCTATCGGGTAATGCTACCTAGTCAACTGTATCATTTATTTTTTTCTATGATACCAATTTGTGACATCCCCGACCACCTAGGTCGGGCCATGCTACTCCAGAAAACTAAAATGCTCGAGTATACACACACATATATAGAATGTAATTTTAACCAGACATAAACATTCTATAAATACACATATTCTTGCGGAAGCGACAATAAAAAAAACAAAATTTACATATGACTTACATTTTTTGTATCACACATCATAATCCATAAATAACAGTAAAAGCATACATGCAGTAGTCATAGACAAAACCCATAAATATAAAAACATATATAAATACACAACATGCAACCAAACTTGGAAATGGTGCTTATCTTTTAATTGGAGTACACCAACTGCGTGCAGACCTTCCACAAACCTACCAGCCTTATACCACATTTCTCATCACTCTCATCAGTGGGTCACCCCTGAGTTGGGACTAAAATCCATCGGGAAAGGGATTCATTGGCTAGGCAGGGACAACAGGAAGTTGCATAGTACAATAGGAAGGATTTTCTCCAAGGAGCCACTTACGCCCACAACTCACAAACTCTCATTCCGACATGCCCATCCCACCCCAGGAGTGTACACCTTAACTATCACACAGTCCATTGGTTATTACACCTCCCTTTCCGGGGTTTCAGCAACAAACCGAATCATGAATTCTTAGAGCTATGTAGCTGCTACTGGACTCCCTCAAGGAGAAATCACTTCCTTATGTAACGACCCCCTTCGTTATGTCTAGGAATAGTGAGGTACAATAGAAATATTTTTCTTTTTTTATTTTTAACAAATAAGAAATTAACAACATCACCTAATTCATATAAATGCAAAAACACATGACATCATAACTAAGGTGACACATGATCAGAATATAAACAAAGTCTACAATATCATTGCGAAACGAAATTGCAAACTATAATGCCAACCAATCTCATCATATTATCACCAATAACAATAATTTTTGCCGAATATAAAACTGCTTTCTACTTCACCATTAAAATCATACCGTTGCCACTCGCCCGCTTCAAAGATGTCCCTCGCGCTGTGCCGCTTCCCTCGCTCCGTGCCGCTTCTTCTTGCCGACCAAAGAAAACTCACCGGTACCTCCCAGCCAAACGCTAGGGGGTACTCTGTTTCCCCCTTAGCCCCCCGAGCCGCAAAGGGGCCACACAAGAACCAGAGATAGACTAGCGTCTCAGCTCGCCTCCACAGCTGAGCTACCACTCCAAACACAGCTGAGATATACCCA
>JZKD02S0271528.1:368713-386614 GCA_000966675.3 Picea glauca
TGTGGAAATGGAAGGTAATTGTGTCTGTGGTAGACTTTTACTTGACTGAATCCTTTGTAACCTCAAATAATGATTGTATGAAAATAAATGGCAGCAATGGTATAATGGAGTGTGGAAATGGAAGGTAATTATGTCTGTGGTAGATAGGATAATAACAAAATGTAATGAAGAAAATATTTATTTCTTGGGTTCAACATGCCCCATGCCAAAGATTTTGCATGTCCCCATGCAAAACAAAATTATGAAAACTTATTCCTTATTACTCTATGGACCCCAAAGCTCAGATCTTAATATTCTATTTTTTTCTTGTCACTTCCTGTCTAGGTTTCTCCATCAAAATATTAGATTTTAATTTTATAATCTTCATTCTCAATATGTTGTTGGTCTCCTTGAGTTTTGCATTCTTTTTATTCTTTCTTTCCCAACATTTTCTGATTTTTCTCCTTCAAAGTTTAATTTTCTTGTTTAATGTTGTTCTCTAAAACCTCCAATTCTCCGATTTCTTCCTTTAATATCTTTTTTGTGTCTATTTCTTCATATTCTTGAAAGGAATAAATTGGACTATGAATAAGAAATGGTACTTGATCACTAATCATAAACATTTTATTGTGGAGAAATATTTGTTGGTTCTTTTTATTCTAGTTTCTTGATGTAATCATATCCTTCTTGTTGTGACATGTCAATTTATGGGTTGGAAATTTTTATCTTCTAAGGTGCAGCAATTTCTGGTTGTTTTCTAATATTTTTCATTAGAACAACTATGTCTTGTATGCCATCATCTTTCTTTTTAGAGTCAACAATTTCAATTTTTTGTTTCTCTAAGATTTTAACACTTTATCCTTTCAATTCTTTGTCCATGCTCATAATTCTTCGAGTTATCTTTGTCGTCTTCCTTACAATTTTATTTTGTACAGAAATCTCATTTTTCTTTGTTTCCCTTTTCTTCAAGTTCTCTATTTTATCTTGCATGATTTCCTTTCCTTTTGATTCGTTACTCATTGTTTTTCCCATCTTGTTTTGTACTATGATCTGTATTTTTGTTGATTATTTTGAAACCTTACCCTCATCCCCGATTTCTTCACTATGAGCTGTAATTTCTGGATTCAAAGACCCTGGTTCTGAAACCCTAAATATACCTCTTTTTATTTTTGAACCCCGAGCCTCTGTCTTATATGGGTATCTCCAAATGATTTCTTATTACAAATGCTTCCCATTTTTTGTTTTGCTTCTATCAACATTTTTATAATCCCATGATGGTATAGCCTATTGTCTATGTTTCTAGGGCTATGTTGAATGCTTGCATCCATTTTCTTTAAGATGATGAGTAAAACATGAGGAATATTCATTGTTTCTCCCTTAAAATGCATCAATAAATGGAAATGGTAGAATAATACCAATCCATACCTTCCTTCTCAAGTAAGATATTTCTTTAAGATGAACAACACATTTTTCCATTTATGCTTCAATGTAGTTGTTGGCATCCCATTGTGCCAATTTGCAGTCATACTAGGGTTTACTAAAAATTATTTCCAAGCTTCCCCTCTAAGCTTCTATTTTTTAAACTAGTTTTTTCCATCTCTATCTAATTTTTTGGTTTTTGCAATAATGGATTCAGTTATGATCTGTTGCACATCTCTGATTTATGCTTCTAACCCATCAAAAGATCTTGCAAATTCCTTCGTCACTTCATTGTCTAACCTCTGAATCATTCTAAAAATGGAATCCAACCTGCTTCCTTCATTTTGGATAAGCATCGAAAAAATTGATTCCAGTGGGTTCATGTCTGACGATTGGCCCCATTACAAAATTTAGTATCAAGAAGTAAACCCTTCAAATAATCTTTTATCACATTGTGTAGCGAAAACATAGTAAGGATAATGAAATGAGGAAATGTGAAGATGGGAGAGGAACAAAATGTGATGAAGGAATAATGAAGGAATCTTATGAAACAATACAATCATGTGAGTGAACTTCAAAAATTGGTATAAGTGGTAGGATAATCGAAGGGATAATAATGATGAAATCTACATGTTAATTATTTGCACAAGTTTGAATAATTTCAAAATCATGTGAGATTTAGTCAATCAATGTATACAATCATTATTTTTCATGGGTGTTGAATTTATGGATTTATCTAAGATTATATCCTTTCATCCAATATTCCATAAATTGCTAATGTAAAAATAATCTAAATTTACCTTTATGTACCTTGTTTACCATTTTTTTGAAAACTAGAGTTGAGGAAAATGGAGGATCTAGTTTTGTAGCTTGTATAACTGTAATGAATTTTTGAAGTTGAAGACTAAGACTTCTCATGTTGATAAGGATATTGTTGATAACACTATTATTCAATATGAATTCCATGACACTTTCATGCAATTCCTATTATCGTTATGATCTCACTGTTATACTGACAGGTTCAAAAAAAATTGTTTGATTCTTACTTGTGTATTTTGAAATTTGGCTGAAGAATGTTGATGAAGAAACAAAAGGTGTTGATGAAGATGTTGCTAAATTTTTTTATGAAGATGTTGTATATGTTGATGATGTTTCTGCTGAAAATGTTGATGAATATGTTGTTGTATATGTTGATGATGATGATGTAGAAATATTATTGAACACAAATTAGTTTCTCTGGTTGATTTAAAAATAGTTACAAAAAAATCTTGTAGTTGTAGAACCAATGACTTTCTGTAGCTACAAAACAAATAACTTTATGTAGATGTAAAAGAATCTAAATTTGCAGAAATAATTTCAATAAGAGAAACCAATCATAATTTGGTACAAATATTTTTCTTATTGTGATGAAAAAACTTTGAAACTAACTGTTGTTGAAAAAGGATTCTTCTAATTGTTGTTCCTTAACTTATTTCTAAATTTTTTGAAAAGAAACTTGACTTTTGAAGTACTAAAAATTTTGATTTTCTAAAGTCTGGAAAAACAAGTTGTTTACTGATGCTGACTCTCCAAACTTTCTTCCCATATGCAAGCTCATATGGTGTATGCCCAGTGGTATTTATATATATGGTTCGACAGGCCCAAAGTGCTTCAGGAAGCCTATCTTTCCAATCTCGGTGATTTAACTGAAAATTTTTGGTCAAGACAAATTCAAGTACTTTGTTAGTAGATTCCACCTTCCCATTGTCTTGTGGATTTTAAGGCGTTGATTTCCTATTCTTGATCTTGTATTGTTCAATGATATTTTGAACAAGCCTTGAGGTGAATTGAGCACCTTGATCTGTCATAATTTCTCTTGGTACACCAAAATGAGTAAATATGTCCACAGATAAAAAATCTACAATAGATTGTTCATTAGCATGTAAAAGGGATTTACCTTCTACCCTTTTTGTGACATAATCATTACATACCAAAATATACCTTTTCTTTCTAGACATTGGAAAAATAGGCCCTACAAAATCTCAAGCCCATTTTTCAAATGGTTTTATGTGTACTTGAGGTTGCAAAGGAATTTCATCTTCTTATATTGGTATACCCATCTGTTGGCAACTATAACAACTTCTAACGTATTTCTTGGCATATTTGAAAATAGTGGGACAAAAATACCCTAAACAAAGGAATTTATATGCGATTATTTTATCAAAAAAATGACCTCCACAAGGTGTATGATGGAGTTATCTTAATATGTCTAATACTTCGTCTTCTCGTACATATCTCTGAATGATAATATTAGGTCCACTAGGAAAGAGTTCTCCACCAATCCATGAGTAACTGGAACTATCTCTAATGACCTTTTTCTTCTCTTTTGAAGAAATATGATGAGGTAGGTTTTGTGATGCTAAGTAGTTGGAAATATATGAAAACTAAGGATATTAAATATAAATTGGAAAGATTTGATCATATGGAAAGTTATCATCAACAAGAATTAATTTACCTTAATTATGAATCCTATAAAGGAAATATGTTGCAGTCCCCCCTCCCCTTCTCTCCTTCGGGGTTGCGTGACCTCCCAGTCTAGGATCGTCAAATACCTACGCCGAATTGGCTCTTCGAGCCCCTGCTAGAACCCAAAGCCACTATACACATGCCTCTTTTCACCTTAAGCGTAGGTTCCATAGAACCCAGAGGCTCCTGTTAATCCCCTGCCCCTAAATTGGAAATTTGAATGACAATGGGTGCTAGCTCTCTGGGCTAGGCCCATTTTTCCCATGCAACCTCAAGCTATGACTCGGGGTGAAACCTTCTAAAGCACCTCAGAGTTTCGATCTTTGGCCCTTTTTGGAAACAAATTCACCATTTTTGCTGAAACGCAAACTCTAAATTCTCTTGGATGATCAACAGTCCTTATCTCTCCCACAACCAATGACCGTGTTACGCTTTAGATTTCAGCGTTTGGTCGTTTCGAACACTCTGATACCTTTCTCTCCCAAAATGGATCTTCTCCATCAATCTTCTGTGTTTGATGGTCCTCCACTGGATGCACTCCTCCTCTTCCTAGACTCTTATCTGGCGGTCCATATATGCTCTCCCATCGAGAATCAACGACTCACATAGCTTCTCCTATTGCAATTTGTGCTTTCCTACAGAATGAAGGATTTCTTCAAAATTCTCGAAGGTTAGTTCCTTTGACCCTCTTGCGAGCCCAACTACTTGGGGTCTCAACTTGCACTTCTGTGAAACACTATCCCTCCTGAGCTTGAATGCTTTAAAACTCAAAGGTGTTCGACCCTTTGAACTTCTCTCTGCAATTCCAAATGAATTTTCTTCTCCTGGTGATGTTGAAAGCATTATTTCTCTTTAACTTGGGTACTTGGATAAAGTTCTCTTCTACACACTCCTTGCGCTTGATTGGCCTTCAGATGGTTGTCTTTCAACACTTCATCTCAGCGTTGGCCTGGTGCACTCCTTGCACATGTCTTCCTCCAGATTGTTTAACAACTCTGTGAGTGTCCTCATCTGGCACTTCTCTCTTTTGAATGTGGAAGAGAGTTTACCTTGTGCACACTTGCACTTTCTCGATGCCCTCCTGGAAGATATCTACAAAATTTTTAGCAATTTGGCACTATGCTTTCTCCTACACAGACTTTCCTCCAGGGTATTTAGTAACCCTGTCTCTTTCTGCCTCCTCTGCACAATCTCTCCTCCAAGGTATTCAGTAACCTTGAGGCTCCTTTAAGAGGTTGTAACTATTCTAGTGTGCCCTCCTAGCATGTTCTCCTCTGAACTCAAAGAAGAGTCTATATACTCACTCCTTGCGTTGGCTCACAGAGTTTCTAGCACTCTGTCGCACACTCCTTGCACTTAGCCTAAATAACCCATAACATTTTAACAAACTCTCAACCAAATAGTGAATTTTATCTTAACTCTGGAGATGGAACCCTATCATACATCTAAAATATACATGAATTCATAAACACACACATAACATTCAAATGCAATCATAAACAACCATTCACCACACAGGAATTGATAAACATAGAAACTTGTTCTTTTGTATTAATATTAGAATTCTAATTACAATGCATTAACCCAGACTGTAACTGAGTCTCATCTCTCTGCTCTCCTTATTCTCCTTCCCCTTAACTTTCCCCATGAAATTCGATACATACATCTTATTTTACCAAAGAGGGTCTCCTCAAGTCTTTCCCTTCAAGCTACTTAACTCTTATTAATTACATTGAATGAACATAAATATCTCATATCCGAGGCCATGCTCAAGATCCATACAACTCAAGCCTATTAAAGAAAACCTTATCTCCAACATCTACAAAGGAAATAGCTTCGCTCTTCCATCCTAACAAACATTCATTGTATTTAATTTTTCATTTGAAATTTGAAAATGGGGGGAAAATGAGTGGGTTAGTGCCTCTCCCCGCGTTGAAT
Source organism: Picea glauca (assembly GCA_000966675.3). Lineage (NCBI taxonomy): Eukaryota > Viridiplantae > Streptophyta > Pinopsida > Pinales > Pinaceae > Picea > Picea glauca. The sequence continues at coordinate 374,555 of JZKD02S0271528.1, forward strand.
GTGCATTGATGAGATGGAATGTTGGCGCACTGCTGAGGTGGAGCGATGATCCTACATCATACTCCACTACTGGGAAAATCATGAGGCCCTGCTCATGAGCTCCCTTGATCTGTTGTTGAAATCCCCCTGGATCCCAAACTCTTCTTTGGAGATTTACACTTGCTCCTCTGTTTTGTTGATGTTGTTGCTTCCCTGTTGCTCTTGCAGGATTCCTTTTGCTCAGCTTCTCCTTGCTAGTAGTTTCTTGTGTTAACCTTAACGTTAGCTCTCTTACCTCCTCTATGACTTCTTCCAGCCTATTTGCTAGCTGGCTCTTCCTTTGTAGTCCGCTCGACTACCACTCTTCTTCCTCATACACATCAAAGGGTTGATTATCCTGATCCCCAATGTCATTTTCTTCTTCTATGGCATTAGATTTCCACCCTAATGTATACTTTTGTTATATAGTCTTGTCACTGAGTTGCTGCTCAACTTCTTCCTCTAACATATTAGCTTCTGTCAGCTCCCCTTGTGTTGGTTCATCTCCAACTTCCTCCATCTTCTCCCGAGGTTGGTATGCTCCTCCACCTATTTCCAAATTAGATTGTTGGATGTGCATTCTTTGTGCTATCACCCTTCTCTCCAGGGCTTCAAGTTCTTCACACAGATCAACAAATTATATTATATCTATATCCTTTTCTACTACAGACTCCAGTGTTGCAGTCACCTCCTGTTCAACTCCCTGGCTGAAAATTCTGAGCAATTATACTAAATTCTCTTCCTCTTCTTCTTCTGGGGTAGACTTCAGTATTTGCTTCCTTTCCTCCTTTATGATAGTCACAACTGGTTGTCTTTTTGTTGTTTCATCTGCAACACACGCTCTAGCCTCAACTAGGTTGCTTGGTAGGAATATTTGTATTCCCTCAATGATCAGAACACACCTCTGATCCTCCTCCATTAGCACACCTTATTGATCTGAAATCTCAGTTGAGTTCAAGTCTCCTCCCTTGCTCACCTGGCCAATTGGGATTTATCTCTTGCCCTCCTGGAAGTCTATGAGGTCAATTGATCTCTTCTCATTTCCCACCTGATAATTTGAAATTTCATCACTTCCCTCCTAGACGTCTATGAGATCTCTACTTGATCTCCTCTCATCATCACTAACATAGTTACCAACTTAACGAGAACTCTACAGAGTTCTTGTTTTTTGGGGGGTTAAGTTTTTTACCTCGTTTTTAAAAATGGTGCTACCGGTAGCACCCCCCTCCATTTTTAGGTGGTTTTTTGATATTTTAAATTTTCTGATACATAAGATTTCCACTTTCTTTTTTTAAATGCTCGTTTTTTCAAATTTTTTTTTTTCTCAACAATGTTTTTTCATCTATATTCAAACTTTTCAATTTTATTTTTATTCAATCTTTTTTTAAATCATATTTCCATGCTTCATCCAATGTTGAAAATGTTGTACACCATTTATTTTTTTGAAATTAAGATTTTTCGTATAATTATCCATCCTTAATTAAGTTATGGTTCCATACATTTTAAATATAGTGGAAAATATCATTTTTAACACACTTTTTTTACCTTCAATAAATAGAAAATAAGTGTTTTTAAATAACAATTATTTTAACTATTTAGAAAAAAAAGTACAATTCTTTTTTTTTTTGATCAATTAAAAACTAAAATAAATAAGAAAACAAACAAAATTGAAATTAAAAAAACAAAAATATTTTAAAAATAAATTTATATGAGAAAAAACCATCCAAGAAAAACCTAAAAACCAGGTCCCGTGGGCGTCATGGTCCTGTGGATGCCCATGGGACCTGGGCCAGGCCTGCAGGGGGGCTGGGGAAATGTCGGGCATCGCCCCAACCCCCCGCGGGCCTGGCCCAAGTCCCATTCATTTGATAACATAGTTATTATGTTATAATACAACATAGTTATAGTATAACTATGTTATAATTATATTATAACATAGTTATAATATAATATTTTTACATTATTCACATATTATATTAAAAAAAATTTAAATGAATTTTTAGCTTAGGTAAATTTTATTTTTTTGTTAATTTTATTTATTTTAGATGTTTTTTTTAATAAATTTTATTGAATTTTGATTATTTTTTAGTTTTTTTTAATAATTTGTTTTTTCTTTTTTTAAGTTTGAAGGGATTTTTGGCTCTTATTTTTTACAAAAAAAAAGTATTTTTGTTTTTAAAATTATTGTTTTTCTGGGAAATTTTAATTTTTTTTCATTTCTTTCTATTTTTTCTTGGTTTTTCACAATTTTGTTAGCTCATAAATTTTTTTAGCTCATATGTTTTGAATATGGTCAATATAACAATACTAATTAAGAAATTGTTTATGTTTCATTCAATGTAACTTGTATTTATTGTTTTATTATTAAAAGTAAAAAATTATTAAAAATTGACGTTGAATTTTTAAAGTATATTGTGATATTTTCATGGCATTATGTATTACCTTGTGCTTTGCGCGATAATAACATTTAAAAAGTAAACATTTAAGGCTTTCTTTTATGATTTTGTTTATAGTAATTATGAGTTCTTTTACCACATTATAAAAATGTGTCATTTTCATAACCAATTTTAAAATGGGTGCTACCGGTAGCAATACTTTTCAATTTGATGGTTGATTTTGAGGTTTTGGTTTTAATGGTACCAAGTGATAAAAATATGATTTAAAATGATCTAAAAAATTTAACGTTTTGAAAAGAAAAAAAAAATTCAAAAACATCTTATTTGTTTTTAGGTGTTGATTTTAAGGTTTTTCGGAACTACTGTCTAAGTTTTGAAGCCCATGTTTGAAAAATGTTGTAATTTTCAACTCGTTTTAAAAAATGGTGCTACTTGTAGCACCACGTTTTTTTTTTTGGGGGGGGGGTTGATTTTGATGTTTTTTATGCAAAAATATGGGTTTTTTGGGTCAGAGTTCTCGTTTTGATGTCACAGTTCTCATTAAGTTGGTAACTATGTTCACTGAGTTCTCTTCCAACTTTTGGTTCACATATGTAAACCACTTTCTCCTCTATGTCACTAAAGCTTTCAACTACCCTCAGCCACCTCCTCATCTCTTGTTGCTACCTTCTAGCTAACAACTTCTGGACATACCACTTCTCTTTCCTCTTCAAAGTCCATTCATATGTCTAGTGTAACTTTGCTTTTTATTGTATCCTCCATGTCAGCCTCTCCATCCCTGCTCTGATCTCACTGAGCTCCTTGTCAATTTTTTCTTTACCTTTCTGCTTACGGTCTACTCATCGACCACACGTATGGCCTTTATTATCCATATTCTTTGCCTTCAACCCTCCTGACTGTCTACCATTTTTTGAGCACCTTGCAACAATATTATAGACCATTGATACTCTCTCTCCCTTCACCTGTTGTCTACAAGTGAACTTCAGCTTCTGACACCATTTGATGTTATCAGACTATCTCTATTCACCTTCTTACCTTTTCCTATAATCTGTAGAAAACATTCCACTCTGATACCACTTGTTGCAGTCCCCCCTCCCCTTCTCTTCTTCGGGGTTCCGCAACCTCCCAGCTTAGGATCATCAAATACCTGCGCTGAATTGGCTCTTCGAGCCCCTGCTGGAACCCAATGCCACTATACATAGTCCCTTTTTCTTCTTAGGCATAGGGTCCATAGAACCCATGGGCTCTTGTTAAGCTCCTACCCCTAAATTGGAAATTTGAATGACAATGGGCGCTAGATCTCTGGGCTAGGCCCTTTTTTCCCATGCGACCTCGGGCTATGACCCGGGGTGAAACCTCCTAAAGCTCTTCGGATTTTTGAGCTTTAGCTCTTTCTGGCAACGACTTCATCATTTCCACCAAAACGCAAGCTTCGAATTCTCTTGGACGATCAATGGTTCTTATCTCTCCCAAAACCAATGGCTAAGATCTGCTTCAAATTTTGGCATTCAGACATTTTGAATGCTTCGATACCTTTCTCTCCCGAAACAGATCTTATTTGTTCATATTCTGTATTCGATGGTCCTCCATTGGATGCTCTCCTCCTCTTTCTGGACTCTTATCTGGCGGTCCAGATCTTTTCTCCCTTCGAGAATTGACGACTCCTATATCTTCTGCTACTGCACTTTTCACTTTCCTCCAGAATTGCGGATTTCTTCAAACTTATCGAAGGCTAGTGCCTTTGAGCCTCCTGCTAGCCCAACTACTTGGGGTATTGGCTTGCGATTCTGGGAAATGCTATCACTCCTGAGCTTGAATTATTTAAAACTCAAAGGGGCTCGACCCTCTAAACTTCTCTCTCCAAGTCCAAATGAATTGTCTTCTTCCGATGTTGTTGAAAGCGCTATTTATCCTAAGATTGGGGACTTGGATCAAGTCTGATTTTTCACACTCCTTGTGCTTGAATAGCCTTCAGATGGTTGTCTTTCAACACTTTGTCTAAGTGTTGGCCTGGTGCACTCCTTGCACAAGTCTTCCACCAGAGTTTTCAACAACTCTGCGAGTTTCCTCCTCTGACACTTCTCTCTTCTCAACACGGAAGAGAGTTTACCTTATGCACACTTGCACCTACTCAATGCCCTCCTGGAAAAGCTCTACATAATTTTCAGCAATTTTGTACTATGCTTACCCCTGCGCAGACTTTCCTCCAGGGTATTCAGTAACCTTGTCTCTTTGTGCCTCCTCTGCACAATATCTCCTCCAAGGTATTCAGTAACCTTGAGGCTCCTCTTAGAGGATGTAACTATTATGGTGTTCCCTCCTGGCATGTTCTCCTTTGAACTCGAAGCAGAGTCCAGATACTCACTCCTTTCATTGGCTCGCAAAGTTTCCAGCACTCTATCATGCACTCCTTGCACTTAGCCTAAAGAACCCAGAACATTTTAACAAACTCTCAGCCAGATAGTAAATTATATCTTAAATCTATATATGGAACCCTATCATACATCTACAATATACATGAACGCATAAGCACACACATAACATTCAAATAAATTCATAAAAAACCATTCACCACATAGGAATTGATAAACAAAGAAATATGTTATTTTGTATTAATATCAGAATACTAATTGCAATGCATGAGCTCGACGTACAATTGTGTCTCATCTCTCTGCTCTCCTTACTCTCCTTCCCCTTTATTTTCCCCATAAAATTCGCTACAAGCATCTTCTTTTACCAAAGAGGGGATCCTTGAGCCTTTCCCTCCAAGCTACATAACTCTCATTAATTACATTGAATGAACATCAATATCTCAGATCTGAGGCCATGCTCAAGATTTTTACAACTCAGGCCTATTAAAGGAAACCTTATCTCTAGCCTATACAAAGGCAATAACTCGGCTCTTCCATCCTGACAAACATTCATTATATTTAATTTTTCATTTGAAATTTGAAAATGGGGGGAAAATGAGAGGTTTGGTGCCTCTCCCTTCGTTGAATGAGCATTGATGATATGGAATGTTGGCACACTGTTGAGGTGGAGCGATGCTCCTGCATCAAAATCTACAACAACATTTTCCTTATCAGGTCTATATAGCATGGTGATATTAAATTCTTGTAATAAAAGAAGCCATCTAGTAACCCTACCATTATTAATTGTTTTTTTCATTAATTATCTAATGGATGAGAGATCATTATGGAAAAATACTTCGTGTCATGTGATATATTTCCTAAATTTGTTGATGGCATGCACTACAACAAGGAACTCATTTTCCATAACTGTGTAATTTAATTCGAGAAGTGTCATGTTTTTTTCTCAAAAAAGAAATGAAATATGATAATTGATTCACCTTTTCCCTAATATTGCTCCTAAATCTGTGTTAGAGGCATCTGTAGATATATGAAATGGGAGGCACCAATTTCTCCCTCTTAAAATATGAGCTACAAAAAGTTTATCTTTTAAAGTTTCAAAAGCAGTTTGGCAAGGAATATTCTAGAAAAATTCATTATCCTTAGTAAGAAGTTTGAACAATGGAGATGCAATCTTTGTGAAATTTTCAATGAATTGTCTATAGTAACCAACATGGCCTAGGAAACTTATGGCATCTTTTTGAGTTTTGGGTACAGGAAGATTGGAAATGACTTCCATCTTTGTGAGATCGACCTTTATACCTATAGATGGCACATAATGACGCAAAAAAATTACTTCAGTTTGTAGAATAAAAAAATTCTCATTTCTCAATGCCAAATTAGTTTCCTTGGATATACTTAACAATTTTTCTAAATTTTCCAATCCTTCTTTGAAATTATTTCCATAAACTTTGAAATCATCCATATACACTTCTATGCAGTCATGAATCAGGTCAGAAAAAATATGTAGCACTGCACGGTGAAAGGTTGCAGGTGCATCACACAAGCCAAAATGTAGTACTTTTATGCGTATGTTCCCCATGGACATGTAAATGTTGTTTTATCCTAATCCTCTGGAGGTATTTGGATTTGGTTGTAACCACTAAAACCATCCAGAAAGGAAAAGTATATTTCACCTGCTAATGTGTCTAACACCTGATCTATGAATGGCAGAGGAAAGTGATCTTTCAAATTTCCTTTATTCAATTCCCTATAAGCTATGAAAACATGCCATTTTCCATTTTTCTTAGGAACAATTACTAGTGGAGATACCCATTTACTATTAGAAATTGGATAGATAAAACTAACATCAAGTAATTTCTGTAGTTCATTTTTCACAATTTCTTTCAAGAGTGGAGTCATTCGTCTTTGGGGTTCCTTGACAACTATGGAATTATCCTCTATATAAATAGAATGAATACAAGTATTGGGGTGAATTCCTCGCATATCAGTATATTCCCACGCAAAAGTTTCAGAATGTGTTTGTAATACTTTGATCAATTGTTTCTTTTGATTTTATTCAAGGTTAAAATTGATATTTGATGTTTTTCCTTGAAAAATGTCAATGGATTCATTGTTTGATCTTGATGTTGAAGCTTCATTAGAAGACATTAATCTAGAAATTTTTGACAAGGTTTCCATATTACAACTTTATTGAAATTCCCTATCTAAGATATATTGATGATCAAAATCATGCCCCCCATGATATTGAGAGAAATCATAATTATTAATAATATTGATGATTTCATTTTCCTGGATATCATTTTTGAAGTTCATGATTTGATCAATAGTTAGAATAGGTTGCACTATTTCTTCGTTATCATTTGTTTCTTGAAAACATTGTGAAAAATCAGATTGAGTTAAAGCTTTAGTTGGAGGATATAAATTGAATTTCTTTATTGAATCCCCATATGCAATGTCATATCCCTTGATCTACAACGGATAAAGGTATCGATTGTAGCTAACCAAGATCTTTATAGGATTAATGGGTGGCCTCCCAAATTAGATTTCGGCTATAACACTGTGAAATCTATTAGGTACTCCCAAGAATCCATGGATACTATTATATATTCTAATATACCCTTGAGTTTTATTGTTGATCTATGAGGTAATTGAAAAAATGTGGGTGTATTACAGATATTAGACAATTGTAATTTATTCATGGTATCATTTGTCATCACATTAATTATTGTTCCTAGATCTATTAGTGGGCTTCCAATTGCAATGTTATTGATGTGAATTTTTACAATTGGACTACCGGGATCAACATATTTTCACATATAGATTTTACTCGACATAAGGTCTGCCAATTGTCCCTCAATATCAACTATTTGTCGGTATTTATTTTTTCTTCCATTTTTCTTTATACACAATTCTTTAATTGTTTTTTCATAAATATGACTTCCTTTTATTGCTTGCAACAATGGAATCTTGATACAAACATTCTTCAATTCATCTAATAAATCATAACCTATTGAAATAATTCACTTTTCTAATCCCAACCTTTCAAGGAAAGGTGGTGTACTAGATTGCTTTGTGTGATCTACTAGTGATGAATAAGTTTGACTTATTAGGTTAGTAGCATCATTATTGTTTATTAAATTAGGAGTGACCTCCTCTGTAGGTTCTTCAACAATAACCAGTTCATCATTATTGAGTACTTTTCCTGATCTAAGATGAATATCATTAATACCAAGATAAGTAATCATGTAAGCAGGAAAATTTTGTAGCTTTGCATTGTAAGCATGTTGTGCTACTTTATTGGTTGGATTAGCAATGAGATGTGTAGGTAGTTGGGTTGGTCTAGGAGGTTGATTTGCTAGAAATTGAAGTTGTTCAGGTTGTGAAATTTGTGGTTGAGCTAGTTGATTGGGATATGGTTTTTGAAATTGTTGGGGGTATTGGTCTGGTGTAGAATATGGAGAATATTGTTGCTGCATAGACCCATAGACCCATAGGTAGTTCCTCACCCATAGGTAGTTACTCACCAATAGACCCATAGGAATAGACCCATAGGGATGGGTAGGAATAGACCCATAGGTAGTTCCTCACCAACTTTGTTTCTAAGGTTGATTTTGGACATGCTATGGGGCCATTTCTTTCCAAGGCATAGGATTGGTCCAATTCTGTTGTGGGTATTGTTGGGAAAAGTAAGGATTAAATTGTTGAGAGGTATCCTGAAATGTACCTGGATTTATTGGCTACCAAGGTCTTTTTGTTGCCATAAAACATAATTTATTTGTAGTATCTTGATTCTCCTGGTAAGTTTACTTAAGTCCTGGTAAATATGGACAATTCTCTGTGTCATGCTTATCTGCACATATTCCACAAATTTCAATTTTATCTAAAGGGAATTTCAATTTTATCTTAAGGATGTTTCTTTCTACATTTTGGACAATAACTAGATAATGTAATATTCTCTACTTCTTGCTTTTGCTTGATTTTTAATGTGTCTAACTGAGAACCAAGTAAAATGAGAATATCTGTTTTAAAATTATCCTAGAGATTACCTATTTATTCTCTACTTACCCCTCCAGTAGATGATTTGTTGATCCTAGAGATAACATCCCTAGGTCCATTACCATATTTGGATTTTCCTCACGAAATGTGTTTGAATAACTCACCAATTTATGGATAGGTTAAGTGTGAAATATCCCCTTTACCAGTTAAATTAAGAATATCAATCCATTCATTTCTTATGCCATGTAGAAATATTGCTTTAAGAGTATCAAATTCAAGAGTATGTTGTTTTTCCCTTTTAACAATATAATGGAATCTTTCTAAGTAATTTTCTAAGATTTCATCTTTTTTTGTGACATTTTAAACATATCTTCTATCATCCCTTGATTTAAACAATGATCATGATATTTTTCAAGAAACAATTTTCTCATTTCATCCCACGTTTTAATAGAATTAGTTCCTAAACCCATGAACCATCGTAAAGAAACATCCTTGAGAGTGGCTGAAAACAACTTCAATTTCTGAGCACTGGAAGAATAATCATAGTTATGACATATCACATCAAATTAAAAAAGGAATGTTTCTAGATCCTCAGAAAGTATACCTCGGAGATTAGGTAATGTAGATGGTGGTAAGTTTTTCATTTGGACTGTACATGTTGGATCCAGAATTGGGAATCTGAATTATTCTACTTCATTTAGTGTTCCTATCCTTTCTTGACATTGTTATTTTTCCTCATTACCTCCTCTAGGTCCCCTTTCCTCTCGGTCATTTTATACCCCAGACATATTGTTATTGTTGAAATGTACAGATTCCTTTAATGAGTCAGATAACTTTGGCTCCTCAATGGGATTCTCTGGAAATGAAATTTTAGGTTGGTCACCAAATGATTCTTATTCTAAAGGTTGGTCTAGAAGTATAACATATTCTTAAGAGGTTGTTGTAATTTTGACTATTTTAGAACTTCCTTCTCCAACTTTCCCTTTGCTTTTAGTTTGTGTAGTAATGACTCTTCCTGTTGGACCTCCTCTTTTAATTCTACCTCCAAATGGGTTAGATGATGTGGCTCTTAAAGTACCACTTCTTGAAGTGGTTGGAGTGATGTTTGGTGTACTTCTACCGCTTGTAAATATACCTCTATTATCACTACGTCTACTCATGCATTCTACTTATCATGATAAAAAAAAAAAAAATGCCTTTTTACACTTCCCAAAAAATGACGCCAAAAATGTTGGTTAATTATATTGATCGAGAATTCCACTCCATTCACTACTACATATTGAAAGATTTGCAACGAAAGTACTATTTTGTTGCAAAATGGAAGAGAAAAATTTCAATTATTCATTTTTGTTCTAAATCCATCCCATATTCGTCACTCTCTCGACAGAATCAAACTTTCGTTTGTTTTGTGATGATCATAAAGATAGTGGACTATTGTCTCTATTTTGACGAACATGTGTATTCGTCGCAAGAGCGACGTTCTACTCTTTACCGTTACACTCTTTGATACTGTCCATATTGACCGTTATACATTTTGGCAAAGTTCAAATTGATATAGTCAACGTTCGTCGCAAGAGCGATGATATGACTGTTATAACCATTATACTCTTTGAAAAAGTGACCTAAATATAAAAAATAACTAGTTATATTTAGGTCATTGTTCGTCGCAATTGCGACGACAGTGACCTAAATTGACCTATAAATATTTGACAATTTAAATATGTTGTGACAATCTTGTTGTAACAACGACGGTTCTGAAAGGGTATTTATGTGTGGAAGTTGTGCAGAAGAATGTGGCATAATATAATTAGAGGTGGGGAGAAAAGTAAAGCGGGTGAAAAGGGTGATGGTAGAGGTTATTTCCCTTGCAAAAAATGTTTCCTCATACGTCCCGTAAGAATTTTAATAGAAACAACTAAAAAACAATGTAGGAAATATGGGCACATGGATGGCGGATCGAATGAATATCGTCCCATGGTATTTAGCTATATATTCATTATATGTTTTTATATTGTCAATTTTATATAAAATTATATATATGTATATATATTGTTTGAATGTTTGTTATAGTATACACCGATTTTGCATGATTGTTTGTAATTATAAAGTTAGAGTTTCCCTCTAAAGTTTTGTAGAATATTGCACCATGTATTAGTACACTAGTACATATGACCAAATTTGCGACGGTTTTTTGTTGATATTGCCACACTTATCCATCGCAATTTCCACGAAAGTCGAGACTTTTTTTCGTCGCTATATCCATGATCTAGGTGTTCATGGAAACATCGACAAAATTATCTCTCCAAGTGTCATCACCATCAAAATGGGTTAATCCTATGAATCATCGAAATTACCATCAAAATGGGTTAACTTTATGCCAAGACAAAATCTTACAATGCAGATGTTGTATGTGCGACGCAAAACCATGGCAATTGGCGACAAAAATTTGTGGCAATAGCGACGAAAATTTATGTCAAAACCAAACTTATGACATAGATGTTATATGTGTGACGAAAAACCATGGTAAATTGCGACGAACGTTCGTCCCTTTTGCCACGGTTGTTCAAAATAAAAATTGTCTTGCGACGAACTATCGTCGATATTGCAAGGATGACTTTAAGTTAAAAAAAATAAAATAACACAAGATATGGTATTACCATATTACATTGTAATATGGTATACCATATTACAATGTAATATGGGATTACCATATTACATTGTAATATGGAAATGCCATATTACAATGTCTCTACTTTCTCAACAAGATGCAATAAGTTATTTTTAAAAACAACTTAGGATAACGATTTGTCCTGAGTGGGATGGTGACCTTGGCATTCAACAATATAGGAAGTAATTCATTGATGACAAGTGTAGCAGGTGTGTAGGTCCACAGGTGTAGTCAACATTTCTATTGAAAGATGGATGTTAGAGAAAATGTGTAGATCTTTTAGATTGAACAAGATTATATATATATACATATATATCCAATAAATAATCAAGGCACTAATCAACCAAATATTGGAAGCATGTGTTATCATGAAGTTGGGTTAGAAGTAAGGATACTAATATGACAATATACACAAAGAATAATTTGGAATATTACTTTCAAAAAAACACATGGATTGCATGAGTGACTCATTATGTAATTTCTATTACACAATATTATGACAACACTTCTAAGATTGATGGATGATATATTAAGACCATTTCTCAAACACCTTTATTGTAGCCTCCTTGGATGATATTTTGACTTTTAGCAAGATTTGGGAAGATCATTT
>JZKD02S0271528.1:388430-404569 GCA_000966675.3 Picea glauca
ATATGAGTAAATAATTAATAAGCAAATAAGCATGCATTTAGTTATGTAAAATACTCTAGAAAAAAATTAAGTTGTCGCATACCTTAATGATCTTCTCTTTGTTTCGAGAATAGGTTATTCTCTACTGAACAGGGCCAACCATATGAAGGTGGAAGCTCATATGGCCCCTCCCCCCTCCTCACATCGCTCTTGATTCCCCATACCCAACAAATGATTTTCCTTATATAGAAAACATATAGACATTCATGCATAACTAGGATAGTCATCAAAACATATGAACATATAAACATTGATAAAGATCCAAATACAATTCATGAATTTATACATCTAATTTTTCTTTGATTTATGTTTTTTTACATTGATAAAACTGACAATTGGGATATGATTATCATCATCCAAGGACATTGTATTTAGTGTGCCCTGTCCTTCTATTGTTTGTGTGCACTCCTATACCATACTTCTGGTATGTTGCTGAGAAGGGTTAGTTGACATTTTTTCATGGTCATGAACTGGAACAACGAAAATGATCATATAGATATGTTGAAATATAATTGAAATAACTAATTCATTGTTTTGATTAACATTACACTATTTCTCTTTACCTGTCTTTGTCGCTGGGACAGTTGGTTTGTTAATTTCCTGTCCACTTGGTTTCTCTCGCATTTCACCCTCCTGAGCTACATGCTCTTCAATTTTGAAAAGATAATATATAAGTATAAGTCAGGAAATAAATATCTACAATCACAGTAAATATTTCTAATTCTGAAGCATACATACCAGAATGGGTACTCTGCTCTACACTATCACTGGACATGTGGACCCTTGTATGACACGGTGTTTGTTGAATATTGCTTGATTCACTACTGTGGTAGCACTGTTTCTTGAAAACAAAGATAAATACTTAGTTAAGGGTGATATAATAAAATATGAATAGACTTTACAAGCATGCTATTGTGGTTTCCTTATTCATTTGATTTACCTGTGTGGCTGGGGAGATAGGAGTCTAGACCAAGACTTTTCTATATTCAATCACACTTTTAAAACTATGTTTGTAACCAAGATTTAGGTCCTCCTCGGTGGCAGCAGTGTCAAACATATTTAACTGCAATGCATAACACCATTAAAAATATTGATAACAAAACATATATTTGTTCACTACTGTTAAATAAATAGTAACCACAATTAATCATATAAATATTACTATTCGGGATTTTAGTTTTATGTAGCCACCTTGGCCTAGTTTATGTTGGCCGTGTTTTTCCACTCAAGCATTTGTTTCTTTGGAGGTGTCTGGTAGCCTACATATGGAATTTTTGAAAAAAAATAGATATTGGAATTGTTACTTAAAATAGGAAAGAAAAACATAAATGCTCATATTTCAATGATAATATGACATGTGTTGTACCTTGCTTGACCAACTCGTGGTTTTCATCTTTGTTTTTTAAACAAGTTCTCCTTTTCATCCTCTATTAGCACCTTCCACTCTTTCCCAAGAACCATGGGAGGGCGCTCATGCTTGAGGTCTATTTGCAATTTATCCCTATACTGGGCCCTGATGTATTTTAAAATCTCGTTGACTAACTTTGTAACCACTTTCTTGTTGAAAGTGTTGTCGAACAAGTTTATCATGTGATCTATTAAATCATCTTTCTTTTTGCTATATTGGCCATTCCACTGTGTGCGAATGGTGGGGCCAAACAACTCCAATGCTTTGTCATGTAGGTTTCTATAGAAAACATTGTTTCCTGCAAAAATGTGTTATCCATTAATTTATAATAATCTCAACAAATGTCCATTTCAATTTCATGAAAAAAATGAATCAATTAATGGGACAATTACCTGCAATCTTATGAATCTTAATCGAAACACATGCGTCATCCACCAGAAAGGTGACATCTAGTGATATGGTGCTTTTAACACGTTCTTCTCCATGCATAATAGTATCATGTCCATATACACTATGTTCCTCTCTGGAATCATCATGTGGAGTCCCAGGCTCCGGATCATCATTCTCCGACATGTCATGTCAGTCAAAATCATTTCTCTCATCAATGGATTCGAGTGGAACCTCAGGAGGCTCAAAAAGCCTCACTTGCACTTTGCTATGTCAACCGTTTTTTTGCATTGGACCATCACTACTACCTATAGCAATTGCAGGATCGACAGGTTCCCCACACACGGGGTCTATAAAATCCTACAAACGGAAAACTTTTCTTTATCAGATCATATACAAAATATAAAACTAAAAAGCAGATATGAAATTGTCATAGCTAGTAAAAATATGTGAAGATTCCACTTACCCCAAAATTAGTTATTGTATTTTGTAGCTCTATAATTCTTGCCCTGTCCTCCTGTGTCAGGGGTCTTTTGCTAATCAAACCTAGATATTCTATGTTAGCCTTCCTCAAGGCCTTCGTTACAGTTGTCATTGGGTCAGTCAAATAAAATATTTCGTCCTCATCAATATCCTCTGTGGGAGCCTTCCCAAGTTCACCATGATACAATACATTGATGAATAAAATTAATGAGATGAACGTTAACAATTGAGAAATTTAGTTGTTGTAGTCATAAGTTGTTATTGTATTTAACATTTACCTGGTGAGGCACTACAGGTGCCTTTTTACGGTCACCCTGGACAGATGTAAAGGGTGATTTTTGGACACGGTCACCCTGGATAGATGTTGACACAATAAATAAATCAACAAAATTTATGAAATTCACCTGTAACATTAAAAAAATAAAATAGTGTCGTAATACTAGAAAAACAATAACAAAATTTTAGAAATTTAGTTGTTGTAGTCACAATTTGTTACTGTATTTAACATTTACCTGGTGAGGCACTGCGGGTGCTTTCTATGGTCACCCTGGATAAATGTAGTGGGTGAAACTTGGACACGGTCACCCTGGACAAAAGTTGACACAATAAATCAATCAACAAAAGTTATGAAATTCACCTGTAACATTTAAAAAATGAAATATTGGAGTAATATCAGATAAAAAATAATGAAATTTCAGAAATTTAGTTGTTGTAGTCATAAGTTGTTACTTTATTTAACATTTACTTGTTGAGGCACAATGGGTGCCTTTCCACAGTCACCCTGGAGAGATGTAGTGGGTGATTTTCTACCACAATCACCTTGGATAGATGCTGACATAATAAATCAATCAATAAAAGTTATGAAGTTCACCTGTAACATTACTAAAATGAAATATTGCAGTAATAACAGGAAAAAAAAATGAAATTTCTGAAATTTAGTTGTTGTAGTCATAAGTTGTTACTGTATTTAACATTTACCTACTGAGGCACAGTGGGTGCCTTTCCATGGTCACCCTGGAGAGATGTAGTGGGTGTTT
Organism: Picea glauca; assembly: GCA_000966675.3. NCBI lineage: Eukaryota > Viridiplantae > Streptophyta > Pinopsida > Pinales > Pinaceae > Picea > Picea glauca. The sequence continues at coordinate 391,785 of JZKD02S0271528.1, forward strand.
TTCTACCACGGTCACCCTGGACAGATGTTGACACAATAAATCAATCAATAAAAGTTATGAAATTCACCTGTAACATTAAGAAAATGAAATATTGCAGTAATAACAAAAAAAAAATAATGAAATTTCTGAAATTTAGTTGTTGTAGTCATAAGTTTTTACTGTATTTAAAATTTACCTGCTGAGGTGAAGTGGGTTCCTTTCCACAGTCACCTTGGATATATCTTGACACAATAAATTAATTAACAAGAGTTATGAAAGTAATTGTAAAAAAATTATGCAGTAAAAATTTGAAATATTGCAGCGATAAATTGTAACAATGATTGACCAAATGTTGAGTTGAATGGTATGTTAGATATTTACCCCCATAGTCGCACCCCCTCATCTATTCTATTTAAGTTGTAATCGATCAACAACTCTTCACCTGGAACTATTGTCTTTGTTGCACATACAAATATACGATTTCCTTTGCGTGCCTCAAATATGCAATTCGGTTTCTTAGTTATTTCGATTGGTTGTGTACTATTTATAAAGGTCACAATGTTTCCAGTAGATTTTGGCCTTCCATAAATATACATAGTTGCCCCTTTATTTTGATTTTTATCTAGTAGTTGTATATAATTTGCGGCAACTCCGTATCTCCGCATACTTTGCGTATATCAGACCAACATCAACCAGTGATTGTATTTGTATAATGGTCTGACATACTCCATCAATTCAGTTACAGTGTCATAGTTGACCTTTATGCCATCCATGGAAAATAGCCCCAATACATGTAAGGATGAAGGAGAAATGTGATACATCCTCCCATCGATGAAGAAATATGTGTCCACTTCAGGTAGCTCCTTAGGTGCCCATCATTGCACTAGATGTTTATACCTCAAGGGAAACTCAATGTCACCTATTCTCTCAACATCATAATTACACGACCCTCTGTTGGCAATAAAAAATTACATGCAGGTACAAAATCTTTTCCTTACCTTTTCCAACCTAGTTGATCTAGAACTAGTATATATAGTACAACACGTCTCACTTTCAACCTCTCTTACTATATCTTGATCATCACTCGAGGAAGATAGACTCGGCATATACCTATTTGGTGGTACCTACACTCATTAAAACAAGAAGATAGGTTATCATCCCAATATATGTTTTTGGTACAAACACAGTTGCATATAGTTTCATTTAGATGCATAAAGTTGAAATTACATTTAGTTGCATATAGTTGCATAAGTTGCATATAGGTTTATATCATCACCAAGGTAAGAAAATCAAGGCCTTTTTCCCTAAATGAGGATTTTTTATGCTTAATGGCCATGAAAAATGCCTCTATTTGGGATTATGTGCACCATTAGTATGTTTTGAATAAAAATAATGGGTTTCAAGACCTATACCATGGCCAAGGGAGGCAATAAAGGGCCTTAGGCCCTAAATAAATCTTCTTGATCTTAATGGCCATGAACAAGGCCTCAAACCATCGTACATATCCTCTCTAAGGGATATATGGAATTTGGGTGGGATATGGTCACCATTCACAAGTTTTGGGCATAATGTATAACAAAGAACATAAGGTGCTTAGGCCCTATTTGAATCTTATCAGGGCTGATATTTGTGATGCATTCCTTAAACAACCACACAAGATCTATGTAGGGTATGTTTGGAACCATTGGTATGTTTTCATAATAAGAATAGGTCTCAAGGTGTGTACCATGCCTAGGAGAGAAAACAGGTACCTTAGGTCTAAAATGAAGCTTCTTCACTTCAAGGTCTATGAACTAACCATTGAATGATCATGTAGATAATGTTTAAGGGATATTTGGCCTCGAGGTGGGATTTGGACACCATTAGTATTTTTTCACATTAAATATGGGAGTTTAGGTTTGTACCATCATCAAGGGAAGGAGAAAAGGGAATTAGGATTTAAATGAACCTTATGTGCTTAATGACCAAGATCAAGGCCTCCAATTAGGAATATGGGAAACATTGGCATGCTTTAAATAATAATAATGGATATTAGGACCTCTACCATGGCTAGGGGAGGGAAATAATGGCCTTAGGCCCTAAAACATTCTTCTCGTCTGACGCAGATGCACCCTCTGCCTCGGCAAAGGCCTTTGCACTGACCTCCCAGTCTTAAGGATTGTTCTAATTTTTCCCTCGAGTCGGAGTGGCTCCTTCGATTCTCCACTGGAATATCTATTAAAATTGACCCACAGGTCTTTTCTGCTCCTTACAGCCTTTAGGCCCGATTTATTTTCCGTTCACAACAGACAAATAAAATTTTGGGCTTTGGGGTTTCACAATCCCCTATGTCCCAACCCTTTTCCTTCCCGATTTCCCGATCTCTGATATCCTAATATGCTTCAACTTTTGCTAGTCCCCTGGGCTAGACTTTTGGGTCCATGCGACCTCCCTTTTATATGACCACAGTCCTATCTCCTTTCGGGATTTCAGGGTTTCAAATGCCGAAATGCACTTGCCCTCGATTCTTCCGATCTCTCGAATTCTGATTTCCTAATATGACGAGATGAAGTCAGCTGGACCCCATAACGGAGCTTTCCTCCTTATCAGGATTTCGGACTTCGCAGTTCCAAAATGTAAGTGTTTCCTATCTTTAGGATTCACGAAACGCCGAACCCCGACTTCTTGGATTTTTCACACGCATCCCAAATGGATGGATGGTTCAGATCAAACCTCGAACTTTGCCAAATGCAAAGTAAAAATTGCTCACTTATGTGACTTCCAGTGCCCAGATCTCCGAATTGGATGATCGCGCGACACGTGTCCTTCCTTAGATCCACAGCTGATATCCTTTTGCTATTTCGGGACTCAAAAGGTGTCGGACTCTTGGTCTCTAGACTTCCGAGATGCCGATGGCTCTAGATTCCTACCACATGTCCCAACAAATGGACGGTTCTGATTTGCTTCAGGGTTTTCATTGTGTATTTCCCTGATCTCTTGTATACAGGACTTTCGATATTCCGAACTCCAACACTTCGATACCCCGATACCTTACGGGACCTTTTCTCGGCTTGAGAGGTTTTAAACCCCGTGCAACTACTGTCAGATCAGATGGATGACAGGTATCTAGGTGAAGATCCGACGGTTCACAATCTTCTAAGCTTGCACCTTGGCAACCTAGTCGTAACCTACTCGCTTCTTTTTCAGATCGAACGGCTAATGGGATTTCGCTAATTCTCTACAGAGAATTTTGACTGTCTATTCCTTCCCTCTGATGATTCCTGCGAAGTGAACCAAGGATTCTTCCCTGGACTTATCCACCTATGGCACAAACTTCTGATGCCTTCTAATCACTCAATATGCACCAACTCCTTGTACTGCCTTCAACATTTTCAAAGGATTTATCCTTCCTGAGCTTTCTCACAACCTCGAGTCTTAAAGAAGACCCTTACACGCACTCCTTGCGGGAACCTTCAAACACTTGAAGTGTTGAACGCTCTTCGACCTTGAGTACACTCTACAGTGGCGGTCTCTCAATACTCTACTCAGGTTCAAAACTCTGAGATTTTCCTCGTTCTATGCGCTCCTTGCACGCTCCTATGCCTAACTACACCTCTGTGTGAATGAGAACAAAATCTATCTAGTCTGAGCTTTCAAAGACAACCCTCTGAACACCTTGTCAATGCACTCCTTGTAGACAAATTCGACTTCACTCCTTACTGGAACTCTTGCTCAGATATAGAAACAATTGAAACTCATTCTCCTTACTCTCTCTCTCACTCTCTTAGATTTCAAACATTCAACAAGAAATCATTCATACATAGCATAAAAGAAAATGTACAGAAGAAAGAATAAAACATTCATGAGCATAACATTCAAAGATGCATACATAGAGAATATATGAACACCATGAATCTGAATCACAACTTTCTCGTATTAGTTTAGAACTTCTATACATGGAGTCTACTACACATCTCTCTCTCTCTCTGTTCCTCCTCTATACTCTCCTTACTCTTCATCATAATGTTACAATACACAATGAGGGTGTCTATATTCCGTTTTCCCTCTCTCATTCTAAACTGTCTAATCTATGCATTAAAGATACCTACTAACATAAATTCTTTCTTAGTCCTTCACACAAGAGCGGGTCGCTCAAGGTCTGATTACAATCTACTAGTACGCCTATCCTTAACTATCACATTTAAGTTTGGCGCATCCAATCTTAAAAAAAATTTAAACAATGTATCATGTGCTCAAAATGTGTTGTGGTTGCCCCATGCTCACTTGACATTGGCAATGCTCCTGCATGATACTCCCTCACTTGAAAATTTTCATGGGCTCCTATCCATGATCTCTCGCACGGTCTGCCCATGCTTCTGAATCTTTGTTTCATTTTTCCAGCTGGCATCTTCAACTGGATGTCCTTTCCACTTGACCAAGTATTCAAAGTATTCCCTTCGTCTGGTCTTCTTTCCGGCCCTTTTGTCCAGTATACTCTCCATCTGTGGTTGTTTTACAACTGGCATCTGCTTTTGCCACTGAACCTCTGACTATTCATCATTTGTTCCTGCTTCCTCAGCTTTGTATGGGTACAAATCTGAGACATTGAATATCGGATAAATTCCGATCCCATCGTGTAATTCAATCTCATAAGCATTTGCCCCAAATTTCTTCAAGATCTTACACGGTCCAATCTTCTTCATCTTCAGTTTATTATATGTTCCCTTCGGGAACCTTTCCTTTCTCAAGTGTGCCAGAATCAAATCACCAACCTCAAACTGAAGTTATCTCCTACGTTGATCTTCTCTTCGCTTATACTCCTAGCTTGAATTCTGTAAATGCTCCTTCACCTGGCTGTGAAGTTCCTTCATCGCCTCTGCAAAATCTTCTGCACGAGCACTTCTAGTCGCATTCTATTATGAATCTCTCAGTTCAGAAATTCCCCTCAGCTGCATGCCATAGACAATCTGAAACAGAGTCTGCCCTGTACTTCTGTTGATTGAATCATTATAAGCAAACTCCGCCTGTGGTAATATGTTGTCCCACTGTCTATGGTGTTCTGTCACTAGGCTTCTCAGAAAGTCTCCCAGACTTCTATTTACCACTTCTGTTTGTCCATCTGTCTGAGGATGATAAATTGAACTAAACGACAAGTTAGTTCCTAGATTCTTCCATAAGGTCCTCCAAAAGTGTCCCACAAACTTAGTGTCTCGATCCGAAACTATGCTCCTTGGTAAGCCATGAAGTCGAATGACTTCTTTGAAAAACAGATTCGCAATGTGGGTTGCATGATTGGTTTTCTGACATGGGAGGAAGTGTTCCATATTGGAGAATCTATCCACCACCACAAATATTGAGTCAAATCCTCTTTGTGTTCTTGGCAAACCCAATATAAAATCCATGTTGATTGCATCCCATGGCCTCTCAGGTATGGGCAATGGTTGATAAAATCCTGCATTCTATCTCTTTCCTTTTGAATGCTGGAAAATTTTGCATCTATCCATGAACCTCTTGACATCTTCCCGCATTCTCGGCCAAAAATATGACTCATTCAATTTTTCAAATGTCTTGTCATGACCAAAGTGTCCTACTAATCCACCACTATGTTTCTCTTTCAGCAAGTTCTCCCTCATGGAGCATTTTGGAATACAAAGTTGATTACCCTTAAATAGTAATCCCTCCTAGACCATGTATTATGTCCATTGTCTTCTGCCTCTGAGGATTAAATTCTAAGCTGCTTCATACACCTCCTTGAAATCCAGATCATCCTTGTACATGTCCCTGAGGTCATCAAAACCCAATTTTTTGACTTTGAACTCCTGCAATAGCAAACACTTCCTGCTCAAAGCATCAGTAACTTTGTTAGGAGTTCTAGAAATATGTTTAATCACAAAAGTGAAATTTTTCATATATTCAACCCATTTAACATGTCTCTGATTCAACGTTTCCTGTTGAGTCACAAACTGCAGTGCAAGATTGTCACTGTATAGGACAAACGCTTTGGGAACCAAGTAATGCCTCCATTTCTTCAATGCCTGGATGATAGCATAGAACTCCTTGTAATATGTGGAGTACTTCACCTTTGCTTCATTCAGCTTCTCACTGAAGTATGCTATCGGCCTATCCTCTTGACTCAGGACTGCCCCTATGGCAAATCCACTTGCATCGCATCCTGAAATGTCTTTTTTAAATATGGTAACACTAGAATTGGTTGCTCTGTGATCTTCCTCTTCAATAGGTTAAAACTCTTCTCAGCCTCTTCTGTCCAGTGAAAAGACTTGTGTCTTTTCTTCATTGTATCCATCATCGGTGCACTAATTCCACTGAAATTATTGATGAACTTTCGGTAGAAACTAGCTAATCTGTGAAAGATCCTCACCTCGAATATACTCTTCGGTGATGGCCAATTCTTGATTACTTCCACCTTATTTGGATCCATCCTCAACTCATCTGCATAAATAACAAATCCCAAGTAGATGAGTTTTGTCTTCATGAATGAGGATTTCCTCACGTTTATCAGCAACTTCTCTTTTTGTAATCTCTTCATCACAGTAGCCAAGTGTTTCAGATGCTCTGCCTTTGTTTTACTGAAAATCAATATGTCATCCAGATACACGATGACAAATTTCCCGATGAACTCCCTCAGGACTTCGTTCATCAACCTCATAAAGGTACTTGGAGAATTTGTTAAGCCAAATGGCATAACAAGCCATTCATACAACCCTTTGTTAGTCTTGAAGGTTGTTTTCCATTCATCACCTTCCCTCATACAAATCTGGTGATATCCACTTTTCAAATCAATCTTCGAAAAATATTTTTCTCCACTTAAGAAATCCATCAGATCATCCATCCTTGGCAATGGAAATCTATACCTGATGGTTATCTTGTTAATTTGTCTTGAATCACTACACATCCTCCATCCTCTGTCTTTCTTTGGACTGAGTACTGTTGGAGCAACACATGGGCTCAAGCTTTCTCTAACCAACCCTTTGTCCAACAAATCCTGGACTTTTCTTTTGACGTCTTCATTCTTTTGTGGCATCAGTCTGTATGCATCTTTGTTTGGCAAACTGGCTCTAGGTATGAGATCAATATGATGACTCACACTTCTGATTGGTGGTAACGAACGAGGTAGTTGGTCCACTACTATGTCAACGAACTCTTCCAATAGTTCCTAAACCTCTTCTGGTAAATCGTCCACTCTTGTGCTGGTCAAAACAATTCTCAGTTTCCTGACTACAATGAATTGTGGTTCCTCCTTCTTCTTGACCTCGTTAAGGAGTTCTTTCCCACTCATGAGAAGTACAATGTTACTTACTTCAGGTTTCCTTCCTTCTCTTTGATTGGAAGCAACATATGAGTTCTCCCATTCTTTTCTATGGTGTATGTGTTCATCCTCCCATCATGAATCACATTTCTGTCATATTGCCATGGTCTACCCAACAATAAATGAAAAACATCCATAGGAATAACATCGCAGATTATTTTATCATTATATCCTCCTATCTTAAATTCAACTAAACATTGTTTAGTGACATTTACCTGATGTCCCTTTTGTAGCCATGAAACTCTATATGGACTTGGATGTTCAATCGTCTCCAGCTCCAGCTTTTCTACCATGTCTGTTCAAACGAGATTGTCTGTGCTACCACTGTCCACAATGACCTTGCATACCCTGTCCTTGGTTTTTCAAGCAGTCTGAAAAAGTCTGTTCCTTTGTACCAGGTTCTCCACCTCCTTCTCTGGTGTCAAAATAACTTTTTGCATCATCAACGATCCTCCGCCTTCAACATCCTCTACCTCAACATTTTACCTTTGTGCTTCGGCGATGTGAGTCTCTCCACTCTCTTTCTTCTTATCTGGACATTCATAAGATTTGTGTCCATTCTTTCCACACATGAAGCATTTTATTACTCCACCTCTTCCTCTTCCTCTTCCTCGACCTCTAGTACGAGGAAAAATATTATTATCAGCATAATCTCCTCTTTCTTCAGTGTGCTTCCCTCGCTATGAGGTTCCACCTCTTTCAATCTGAGCCTGAGGTTTCTTCCAGTCCTCCTTGGGTTTTTGATTTTTATCTGAGACAACTGAAATGCCCCTGGCTTGACTTCTGCCTCGGCCTCTTTGACCCTATTTTCGACTCAGTTTCTCTTCAGCCTTTAGAGCCACCTGATAAGCATTTTCCACCATTCGGATGGTTACCATGCTCATCTCATCCTGAATGTCATATCTCAAGCCATTCAAGTATCTGGCAACTTTTTCATCATCGCTCTCCCGATCATCTGCCCTGATGTTCAGCCTGTAGAATTCTTCAATGTATTCTTTCACTGTCATCAACTTTTGTCTCAGGTTTTGCATCCTCCTGAACATAGTGATCTGGTAATCTCTGGGGATGAATTTCTCCTTCATCTTCGTGATCATTCTATCCCAACTCTTGATTTTATGCTTGCCTTTGTAGCATCTGTTAGCTTGTAGTTCATCCCACCACAATGTTGCATGTCCTTTTAGTCTCGTGACAACATGTCTGACCTTCTTGTCTTCCTCGACATCTTTGTAGTTGAAGTAAGTGTCTAGAGCTCTAATCCCATCTAGAAGCTCTTCAGCATCTAGGTTTCCCTCATAAAATGGAATGTCCATTTTTGCCCTGACACCCATTCTTGAAATAGCCCTAATCAAATGTTTGTTTGCTGCATCTTCGGCTGCAACTTCTTCTTCTTCATGTTCAACTACCACTTCGCTTTTGGAATCACCAAGATCCCCAATACCGGCTGTGCATCTCTATGTTGTCTCCATGTCTTCAAGTCTGGCGTGTAAATCCCGCATTTCCCTTGCCATGGTTGGGTCAGGCACCTGCCTACCTCTTCTTCTTGGTATTTCCATTTCCTCTGGTGGATCGGGTGTTTGCATGCCTCTTATTCTAGGCGGCATGGTGAAATTTTCCTTTTCCTTACTACAGAAAGCAAAGAATCGTTTATGGGCTCTGATACCAAAACTGATGCAGACGCACCCTCTACCTCGGCAAAGGCCTCTGTGCTGACCTCCCGGTCTTAAGGATCGTTCTAATTTTTCCCTCGAGCTGGAGTGGCTCCTTCGATTCTCCACTGGAATCTCTATTAAAATTGACCCACAGGTCTTTTCTGCTCCTTACAACCTTTAGGCCCGATCGTTTTTCCATTCACAACAGACAAATAAAATTTTGGGCTTCGGGGTTTCACAATCCCTGATGTCGCAACCATTTTCCTTCCCGATTTCCTGATCTCCAATATCCCGAGATGCTTCAACTTCTTCTAGTCCCCTGGGCTAGACTTTTGGGTCCATACGACCTCCCTTTTATATGACTGCAGTCCTATCTCCTTTCAGGATTTCGGGGTTTCAAGTGTCAAAATTCATTTGCCCTCGATTCTTCGGATCTCTTGAATTCTGATTTCCCGATATGACGAGATGATGTCAGCTGGACCCCATAATGGAGCTTTCCTCCTTATCGGGATTTCGAACTTCGCAGTTCCGAAATGTAAGTGTTTCATGTCTTCAGGATTCTCAAAACGTCGAACCCCGACTTCTTGGATTTTCGACATGCGTCCCAAATGGATGGACGGTTCAGATCAAACCTCGAACTTTGCCAAATGCAAAGACAAAAATGCTCACTTATGTGACTTCCGGTGCCCAGATCTCTGAATTGGATGATAGCGTGACACGCGTCCTTCCTTAGATCCACAGTTGAAATCCTTTCGCTATTTTGGGACTCAAAAGGTCTCAGACTCTTGGTATCTAGACTTCCGAGATGTCGATGGCTCTCAATTCCTGCCACATGTCCCAACAGATGGACGGTTCTAATTTGCTTCAGGTTTTTCATTGTGTATTTACCCGATCTCTTTTCCATGGGACTTCTGATATTCTGAACTCCGACACTTCGATACCCCAATACCTTTTGGGACCTTCGCTCGGTTTGAGAGGTTTTAAACCCCATGAAACTCTTGTCATATCAGATGGTTGACGGGTATCTAAGTGAAGATCCAACGGTTCACAATATTCTAAGCTTTCACCTTGGCAACCCAGTCGTAACCTCCTCGCTTCTTTTTTAGATCGAATGGCTGATTGGATTTCGCTAATTCTCTACAGAGAGTTTCGACCGTTTGTTCCTTCCCTCTGATGATTCCTGTGAAGTGAACCGAGGATTCTTCCCTGGACTTATCCACCTGTGGCACAAACTTCCGATGCCTTCTAATCACTCAATATGCACCAACTCCTTGTACTGCCTTCAACAGTTTCAAAGGCTTTATCCTTCCTGAGCTTTCTCACAACTTCGAGTCTTAAAGAAGACCCTTGCACGCACTCCTTGCGGGAACCTTCAAACACTTGAAGTGTTGAACGCTCTTCGACCTTGAGTACACTCTACAGTGGCGGTCTCTCAATACTTTACTCAGGTTCGAAACTCTGAGATTTTCCTCGTTCTACGCGCTCCTTGCACACTCTTGTGCCTGACTGCACCTCTATGTGAATGAGAACAAAATCTATCTAGTCTGAGCTTTCAGAGACAACCCTCTGAGCACCTTGTCAATGCACTCCTTGCAGACAAATTCGACTGCACTCCTTGTAGGAAATCTTGCTCAAATAGAGAAACAATTGAAACTCATTCTCTCGACTCTCTCTCTCTCTCTCTTAGATTTCAAACATTCAACAAGAAATCATTTATACATAGCATAAAAGAAAATGTACAACAGAAAGAGTAAAACATTCATGAGCATAACATTCAAATATGCATACATAGAGAATATATGAACACCATGAGTCTGAATCACAACTTTCTCATATTAGTTCAGAACTTCTGTACATGGAGTCTACTACACAAATCTCTCTCTTTGTTCCTCCTCTATGCTCTCCTTACTCTTCATCATAATGTTACAATACACAATGAGGGTGTCTATATTCCGTTTTCCCTCTCTCATTCTAAACTGTCTAATCTATGCATTAAAGCTACCTACTAACATAAATTCTTTCTTAGTCCTTCAGACGAGAGTGGGTCGCTCAAGGTCTGATTACAATCTATTAGTACGCCTCTCCTTAACTATAACATTTAAGTTTGGCGCATCCAATCTTCAAAAAAATTTAAACAATGTATCATGTGCTCAAAATGTGTTGTGGTTGCCCCACGCTCGCTTGACATTGGCGATGCTCCTGCATCATCATCCTTAATGGCCATGAACAAGGCCTCAAACCACCACACATATCCTCTTTAAGTGATCTATGGACTTTAGGTGGGATACAATCACTATTCACAAGTTTTGGACATCATGTATGGCACTTTGGATCTTACCCATGGTTAGGGAAAGAACATAAGATACTTAGGCCCAATTTCAATCTTCTCGTTGATATTTGTGATGTAGTCTTTGTACAACCACACAAGACACTTGTAGGGGATATTTCACCTCCATGTGGGATATTTCATGCCAATAGTACATTTTCCATAATAAGAAAGTATCATGGGATTATGCCATGGCTAGGGGAGGAAAACAAGGAACTTTGGCATAAAATAAATATTATTGAGATCAACGTCAGTGAACTAGGCCTTAAACAACAACACAGTTCCTTTTTTAGAGATTCCTGGCTTCTTGGGGAGATATGGCTAGAGCCATTAGCAGGTTTTTTGCACCACAAATGAAGTCCAAGGAGCATACGATATTTGGGGGAGGAAAACAAAGGCCTTATGCTCTAAAAACATATTTCTCATGCCTAATGGAAATGACTAAGTCCTTCTATTGGGAATGTGTGCACCATTAATATATTATGGAAAATAAGATTTCATATCAAGAGATATACCATGGATGAGGTAGGAAAACAAGTGACCTAGGCCTTGTACAAATATTCTCAATCTCAATGGTTATGAACAAATCCTTGAAGCACCACACAAACCATCTCTAAGGGATCTTTGGCCTATGGGTGGGATATGGGCACCATTCATAGGTTTTATGCATCATAGTTGGCTCTCAAGGCCTCTAAGAAGGAATTTAGAGCCATGAGGAGGATATAGTTGAATTCATAAGTTGCATTAGGAGGATATAGGTCACACATTCATAAGTTGCATATAGTTGCATATGGTTTCCTAAGTCACATATAGTTTCATAGTTGCATAAGTTGCATATAGTTGCATAGTTGCATAAGCTGCATTGTTGCATAAGGTTGCATGTTCCATAAAGTTGTGTAAAGTTGCATAATTTGCATTGTTTCATAAAGTTGCATGTTGCATAAAGTTGCATAAAGTTGAGTAAGTTGCATTGTTGCATAAAGTTGCATGTTGCGTAAAGTTGTGTAAAGTTGCATAAGTTGCGTTGTTGCATAAATTTGCATGTTGCATAAAGTTGCGTAAAGTTGCATAAGTTCCATAAAGTTTCTTAAGTTGCATAAGTTGCATGTTGCATAGTTGCATATAGTTGCATAGTTGCATATAGTTGCATATTTGCATATAGTTGCATACAAAATTGTTGCAATATAGTCGCATATAGTTGAAATATAGTTGCATAAGTTGCATAAGTTGCATTGTTGCATATTATTAGTTGCATAAAGTTGCATATATTTAAGTTGCATAAAGTTTCATATAGTTGCATATCCCCTTACGCTTAGTGGAGAAATGGATTTGAGACCCATCAAAGAGTTCCAGTGGGGATCGATAGTTTGGAAATCCATGATCCTAGATTTCACATATTTGGAAAGAGCGTTTAGTGGTGAATTTCACATATTTGGAAAGCGCCTTCTATGGAAGCACATGGTTAAGAACATGTGTTTCTTCCTAAGAGGTCACAAATTCAAATCCAAAGGGGAGTAGGGTATGT